>CAWUFW010022053.1:0-105023 GCA_963921515.1 Calotriton arnoldi | reverse complement strand
CCGATGACCTAGGAGTCCCAGGGACAGCAGGGGAAACCCACCAAACTACATACAGCCAATGGCACACCCAAGATATGCCAATGCAGTGGTGCAGATGCACAAACAAACACAAACAGGCAGACCCACACTGCACATCATACACAACAGGTGAGGGGGGGGTGCCAGTGTCCCCAGGCAACCACACAACACATGAGGAGACCTGAATACCAATCATACAGATGTGCATACAGTGCCACACAAAGGTAACTCATGGATCCAAATCCCCTATGTGGGCAAGCAGGCATTGTCAGATGAGAGGGAGCACAAATCACACATGTCACACAGGCACGTAGGAACAGCAACTGACACAGCAAGACACAGACACACCACAGCACCACCCCCAGGGCCACCACAATGTGGTGACCCTGGGCTGCATCACAATCCCACTGTGATGACAAAGCTAAATGTGGTTCACACTGTGAACCACAGTCATGTGTCCTGAGCAACAAACTACCATCACACCTACACAAGCACAAATCAATCAGCATGGCCAGTAAGCCAAGGCCAACATGGAGGCAGGGGCCTAGCCGGGCAACAACTCTCATCTGCACACACTCAACACCACACCCCTCGACCTCCAACAATGTGCAGCAGTGAAGCACACATGCACTGGTGACATTGCACATGCACCCATGACTATTCCAGGGTGGTGGGTGGGAACCAAGGTGCAGAAACACATCACACATGGCCACTCAACAAGACTCCTGAATGTCTGACACACTGCACACTACGCTGTACATGGACATGACGGCAATACCACACCAACCAATGGGATCCCAGCCACAGTCACACACCAATGAAGAAGCCAAGGTCACCCACAAAGAACACACATAGACAACAACCAACATTGCAGCCCGGACCCTGAGGAGTGCCAGCAGTCACACACACAACGTGTCACAATCACTGAAAGATAACACAAACTGGAAATCACATGACAGGGGCAAACAACAAGTGCCAAGGGGAAACCTGACTGTGACCCATCTGCGTCTGCACACAAACTCAGCCCTGACAGCAAACACACCTATGGGTGACACCCTGATGACCAGTAATGTGCCATGCACCCACATCACAGAGAACCCAGGGAGAAGACTTTGGGGAACATAGGTCAACTCAGCAAGCATCACAAACAGGTACAACACTAGGGAACACAGCATGCACAGCTAAACGGAAGTGAACACACAGACATGCACATACAACACACACCTTGGGCGCAGGCAATGTCACAGGAGTACACACTGCCATGAGGGGACTCCACTCCTGTGTGAGGAAAGCTGTGCCATATGTTGCCTCAGTAGGGCCCCATCATGTCAGCTGAGCACTTGGTCACACAATCAACAATTAGCACCAAATGAGGGCTCCCGTCACATCAGCCTGGTCATGGAAGTGCCAACGGAATCATCAGCACAGATCCAACACACTTGTATAGCAATGTTGCACTGACTACACGGATGAGTCCTTCCCCATTGATGCCCAAACCTGCATGTCCAGTGGAGATGGCCACACGGTCAGGGAAGTAGACGAATTGAACAATGGCAGGCACAACAGATGTGCAGGGGTGGAAGCCACAGATGTGAAATAGCTAATCTAAGTAGGAAATCCCATTGCCAAATACTGAACACATGACACCCTCAGATGCTGCTATGGATGACATGGATACACCACAGGATAGGACACATTCCCCTGGACCACATGGGTTCCTGCACAGTAACACTTCATTATCATGAGACCAAATATCACCATCACTGCAGCAAGGGCATGGTTAGCATCATCAACAACATGTACATCAGAAGCATAAGCACTAGAGAACAGAAAGTTGCTTTATTCAGCATATGTGTGGAATGAAAACAAAGTCCAGGAAAAACACAAAGGCCAATGGCCAGTCCATTGTCAAAGTCCAAACTTGGTGACAGTGGCAGATGTCACCCTACGCATGCCTGCACAAAACCATGGACAATCCACTAGGAGGGGCAACCGGGGGCAGGCCAGGCACCACAGGGACAGGATCAGGGCTCACCAGGAGGAAGCAGGGAAGGGGTGGTGGGTGCTGGAGAGCCACTGACAACTGCAGTGGAGGTGTCTGACATGGTGTGTGCCGGCACAACTGGGGGCATGACTCAGATGTTGTGGGTGCCGGCACGACTGCAGTGGACCCTGCAGATGGAGTGGACAGGTCCGCCACTGCAGTGCCCAAGTCAGACAGGGTGGTAGTGGACTCCACTGCAGTGCCTACCACCAGGGGAGGAGAATGGGGAACAGGCAAGGTGGGCTGGACAGAGGGGGAGGACACCCTCACCACATCAGTGGCACAGACAAGCGCAGCGGGGGTGTGGTGCCGGGAGAGCAAGTGGCAGGGGGAGAAGGCCGGATCCTCTTGGGGATGGTATATCTGTGGGTGGGGGAACCTGGGGCAGGGTGTGGTGGGGGCACCTGTGGAGTGGGGGCCTGAGGGATGGAGGAAGGAGACCTGGTGCCTGAGCTGCAGGGCGGCGGCGGGGTCTTGCTCTTACGACTCCGGGGGACTTGCGGGTGGGGGCCTCAGTCTGTCTGCGCCTGGGGGAGGGTGTCCGGGGGCGAGGGGCACTCTGCTCCATGTGGGTGGGCTTCCTCTTCCCCTGGATGCTGGAGCAGCTGGATCGGAGGGGAAGAGGCCGAGGTCACTGAGGAAGAGGCGCTGGGTCTTTGGGGTTGCAGGTGAGGCAAGGGAGGGTGTTTTGGAGGGAGAGGCAACTGAGGACTGCGCAGTGCTCGTGGATGCGTGTGTGTGTTCCAAGGCCCCATCCCCTGTGAGTCTGGTTTCAGTCCCCTGACTGTGCGTGCGTGTGCGTTTTGTTTGTGGCGTGTGTGTCTGTGTGCTGGATGTGTGTGTGCTGGTGTGTGCCTGTGCCGGTGTGTGTGTGCTTGGGACAGGTAAGGTGCTGGGGAGTGTGGATGGAGCAGAGGCAGGAGGGGTGAGGGACTGTCTGAGGAGGGACACTGCTGCCGTCAGGGAGGAGTCCATGGACCTATTGCCCCTCTGTAGGTCAGACATGCCCGATGAGATGCCCTCCATGAACGACACCAGCTGAGTCAACAGAGCGGTGTGCGCATGGAGGACACTCAGCATGGCTGTCTGCCCTACATGGAGCTGGCGAAGGAGGTACACAGACTCCTCACTCAGGGCAGCAGGGGACACAGGGGCAGGGGGTGCGGTGCCTGGCCCAAAGGAGACACGCTCCCGAACATGGGAGCCTCCACGGACCTGGGGAATGGGAGCCGATGGGAGGGCGGTGGTGGTGCTGGTGGTGGCGGGGACAGCAACACTAGCTGGGGTGTGGTGGCTGCTGACACCCGCCTCCATAAGGGAGTCATCCTCCGAGTTGCTCTGGTCCTCAGCTGAGGTGGATGGTGCTGAGGACTCCTCGGTGTGGCTCCCCTCGCCCTCCGTGCCACTGGGTCCCTCCGACCACTCCTCGGCTGCTGACCCAGTCTGGCTCTCCGGCTCCTCCTGGTCCGTGGAGCTGTCCCCTTCCGTGGCCGTGGATGTATCTGCAAACAATGGGGAAACAGACAGACATCAGTCACCTGCACCAAACGCACACACCACTGTGAGCACAGCACATTACAGAGCAAGCCCTGGCATCATTAGTTGTACATTGCTAAAAGTGCCCTAACTGAACAGGAGAAGCCAATTGTCAGTCTGATGCCAACCATGGCACTCACATCCCACATGGCCTTGCACCCATCTGTCTGTTGTCTGTTGGATTGCAACACCCCAGTGTGGACACATGCACCAACTACACAGTAGTTGGACAGTGCAGAGGACACGGTGTAGCATGTGGACATGCACACATCACAACTCTTGCCACTGAGTCAGTACAGGTTTCCGGATGAAAGGGATGCCCAGAGTCAAATAGGAAATGCATGTGATGCATACCAGCGACAGACACCATGATGCACCCATGTCCTGATAGCCATCGCCACAATGGTGTGCATGTAGCACATGTCACTCCCCTGCAGGATCACCAATAAGTAGACACATGCCATGGCGGAGGCATGACTGCTAAGTCATACATCACTGTCTCAGTGATGTATGACTTGGCAGCCAGACAACAACACTCTGCACTGTGTCACAATAGTAGGTCATGGGGAATGCAAGTCCTGGAGCTGCACAAGTGCACATGTACATCCCCCACACAACACATCATCTTAACCCTCATCTGTCCAGGTCATACCGATTGGACATATGGGAGACCTGTGACACTACCCTCTGAACCTGAGCCCCTCACAATCTGCTGTGAATGGGGAACAGCTGCCTGAACTTCACATTCGCATACCCCAGTCTGCACGGGCAGCTGATCAAACACCTATGTGACACACAAGTATCGTCTCCTATGGTCACATCTCCAGTGGCATGCTGAGCCCCTACCAAGAAACACCCCAGCAGTCCTGGCAACTAATCCACAGCACACTGACACAGAGGCAGACACCTGAGGGGTCAAATCACTGCGCACAATGTGTCAGCTGATACACGGGAGTGGGAGTACAGAGTGCATTGCATGGCCTGGAGTAGGCATGACTGTCCTGCCCCACATGAATGAGGGATGAGCCCTGGACAGTGGATAGCTGGCTATGTATGTGTGACACACGTAATCTGCACACTCCTGGGGCCCAAACATTGTTCCCACCCGCTGCATGGGCGTGTGCCACATACCCCAGGCACATGTGGTGGCTCAGCTCAGCAAGTGGACCGCATATCAAAGCAACACGCAGATTACATGTCCGAACACAGGCGTTGTGTGAACAATGGACCCACCCATGATGCCCACAACAGAGTTAGGGAAACAGATGCTGTCCCCCACCTTTAGTGAAGCAAACTGCAAGGACACAGTCCCAAGTGACACAATTCCCTGAATGTAAGGGCCACACCTGGGTATCAGATGAGGAGTGGGCAGTGCACAATAGAGGGACATGGCTCCTGGACAACATGACTGCTGCACTGTGGCAGTTGAACCAGGCCAGAGGAGGGCACAAAGCATGTAATACAGAGTTCACAGTGCAGTCTTTGACTCACCCCCTCCTTGCTGCTGTCTGGCCTTCAGCTGCCCATCCAGGTCTGGAAACACCACCGCCAGGATCTGGAGCATGTGGGGGTCAGGGTCCGTGTTCCGCCCCTCCTGCGAGGAGGCGACAGCTTCAGCTGGACCCGTGCAATCCTCCAGGTCCAGCCCCGAAGGTCCTGCCACCTCTTCTGGCAGTTGCGGATCCGGCGCTTGTAGACCCCCACGGACCGGACAGCCCGGACGATGTCCTTCCAGATCTCCTGCTTCCGATGGGCATTAACCTGTCAGGATGACAAAGTGAAAAGGCCATTACTACACATGCAACATATCCGTGCATGACACAGTTGTATATACATGTCTCATTCACAGGGGCACATGATGTACACAGGCAGTGCAACGCTGCCCATGGACAGTTTGCCAGACGTCACTACATGGTATCATTGCATGGGAAGTAAAACCTTGTTCAAATGCACTGTCACTGCACCATACCTGTCCAGTGCATGTCACTACACACTATGGGGGGTGACAACTACTCAGTGAGCCTGCTAGCCAGTGGCGTGCAGACTTTCAGCCTTGCTAGTCAGACAAAATGCACATTCAGAAAGGCAGTGCACAGAACACTCACCTGCTCCCCTGGTGTCCCATACAGCTTGCTGTACTGTGGAAGTAGGCTGTCCAGCAGGGCCTGGTTCTCCTCAAGGCTGAAGGCTGGGGCTCTCTCCACAGTACGTGCCATTGCAGGGTCCAGAGGGGCAGAGACAGCAGCAGTGCAGTGGCAGATGTCGTCCTGGAGCATGTAGTGCAGGCAAGTGAGCTCTCAGGGGAACAGCCAGCAATATATATGTGCTGGAGAGGCAGATACTGTCCCTTGTGTCCAAAGTGATAGGTCCAAGTCGTTTGCATCTTCTGAATCTGGCCAATCCATGGAATAGCAGCACCAATACACGCCCACAGCATCCTTCAAATCTTCAACTTCATGACATACATGGTTTTGCAACATTGTTGTGGGTGACCAACTGAATTTCCAGCAACCGACTCGCTCGAAATTCGAAAACGCGTCCGTTGCCAGGCAAGGCCATTGTCAATGGGTGCGCACCGATCGGTCCATTGCGGTACAACGCGTACAGGGGTACAACGCGTACCCGCACACATTGAATGCAATGGGCTGCCGGGCACCGATCGTCCATTGCTGATCAACGCGTAGGGTACAACGCGTGCCGCGCACATTGAATGCAATGGGCCGGCCGGGGCACCGATCGGTCCATTGCAGTACAACGCGTACAGGGGCACAACGCTGCACCCGCACACATTGAATGCAATGGGCCGGCCGGGGCACCGATCGGTCCATTGCAGTATCAACGCGTACAGGGGTACAACGCGTACCACGCACACATTGAATGCAATGGGCCGGCCGGGGGCACCGATCGGTCCATTGCAGTACAACGCGTACAGGGGTACAACGCGTACCCGCACACATTGAATGCAATGGGCCGGCCGGGGCACCGATCGGTCCATTGCTGATACAACGCATACAGGGGCTACAACGCGTACCCGCACACATTGAATGCAATGGGCCGGCCGGGGGCACCGATCGGCCCATTGCAGTATCAACGCGTACAGGAGTACAACGCGCACCCGCACACATTGAATGCAATGGGCCGGCCGGGGGCACCGATCGGTCCATTGCAGTACAACGCGTATAGGGGTACAACGCGTACCCGCACACATTGAATGCAATGGGCCGGCCGGGGCCACCGATCGGTCCATTGCTGTTCAACGCATCCCTGTACAAGTGACTGGCATATGTCACCATGCCTGTCTCAGATGGACATATGCCAGCCACAGATAGCTCCCAGGGAGTGAGGGGCACACCTACAACACGACAGCCTGTCCAAGCTGTATCATAAGGCATGTAAGGCTGCATTTCCTATTGTGTGTATGTTGGTGTACATGTTGTCCTGTGGGTGTCACCTGGGGCAGCCACCCCCAGGCTGTGCACGTGTTCATGGGGACAGGATCCTGGGTGTTACGTGTACATGACCACTGTGATGTGCAACTGTTCATATCTGTGCATGTGCCATGGTCACATTTCACGGTGGTGTATGTGTATGTCATGTCACATACCCCGTGAGTCCCATGTGGGACAGTATGTTTGAGCCAGGGTGTCCCAGTGGCACAATAGTGATGGTCCTCCACAGTCTGTGTGCATGTAGTGTTTACAATGTCTCTGATTTCATGTGCACAATGGGAGACAGTCTCCACATCCACGTTGTGTGTGCATGGACTTTGATGTTGTGCGTGTGTGTGTCACAGATGTCCATGTCTGTCCTGCCGTGGCAAGTGGGACCACTACCTGTGGGGGTCATGGTTGTTTTGCTGTGGTGTATACATGATACTCCATGTAATGCCAGTGTCCATGTGGCAATACAGGGTCCCTGGGAATGTACCTGTCGTTGAGCTGTGATGCCTGGGGCACATCTGTCCTCACATGTCACTGTGGGGGGTGATTGTGACACGGCAGCAGGAGATGGGAACTGTGACACGGCCTCATGATATCCAATGGGCCAACCTGGGACTAATTGATGCCACTTGTTGGACCGTGATGACAGATGTTGGCCATGTATGTACCATACATGTCCTTACGGAACTGCACACTTCATGTAGTTGTGCCTCATAATGATGTATGTTGGGATATTGAGTGTGTTCAATGCCGCATATGTGGGCTGACTGACAATCTTGCTTACTTCTCCTCTGCACTGCAGGGCTCCTGCTGTCCATCGACCATTCCCAGACCTGGCAACGATGGTGGAACGGGACAGCATCCGACGGTACCGCTTCACCAGGCAGCTGATTGAGGATTTGGCAGTGCAGTTGGCCCCACATTTGCAGCCTGGCCGGCCGTATCCTACAGCGCTGACCCCCAAGGTGAAGGTGATGGCAGCCCTACACTTCTTTGCCACTGGTACCTTCCAACATACTGTGGCGACTGCTGGTGGGATGTCACAGACCATGTTGAGCCGTGTGCTCCGCGATGTTTTGGCGGCAATGTTGCTATTCCTGAACCGGTACATCTATTTCCCTAGACTGCGACGTACTCACTGACGTGAAGAGTGACTTTTATGCCCTGGGGAGGATGCCGCATGTCATTGGCTCCATTGATGGGACACATGTGGCTTTGGTACCACCACAGGCCCAGGAGCAGGCCTACAGGAACCGCAAGCACTACCACTCGGTCAATGCACTGGTGGTGTGTCTTGCAGATATGACCATCACACACGTGTGTGCCCGTTTCCCTGGTTCAGCACACGATGCCTTTGTGATGAGGAGTAGTCGCATCCCCAGGATGATGGCACAGATGCAGAACCAGCGTGCCTGGCTTGTCGGTGTGTACTGACTTTGTGCCATTGTGTGTGATCTGATCTGTAGTATTCCGCCCACTTTTCCAAGTCAGCTAATGTGCACTTGTCTGTCCGTAGGTGACTCGGGATACCCCAACATGCCGTGGTTGCTGACACCCCTCAGGAACCCTGTGACACCAGCCCAGATGCGCTACAATGAGGCACATGGTCGGACCAGGAGAGTGATTGAGCGGACATTTGGTCTCCTGAAGAGCCGCTTCTGCTGCCTGGACAAGACCGGAGGGTCCCTCCCATATGCCCCTGCGAAAGTGTGCAAGATTATCATCGTCTGCTGCATGCTCCACAACCTGGCAGTGCGGAAGGAGTTGCCTCTCATCCAGGATGACAATGACCAACATCCGCCACCTGTGGAGGATCCTGGCCTGGACCACGATGCCAGTGACAATGATGATGATGATGATGAGGTGATGTCCGCACACAGCTCATCGCCAACTTCTTTAGCTGAATGTGAGTATCCTGAGGTGTCATGTCAATGATGTGAGTTGGCATGATATGTGTAGGTGGTGCTCTGGTGCTGTTGGAGTGTGTCCATGGGCTACTTGACTGGATGTGTGTTGCGATGTGTGCTTACAGGTGGGCTGTACTCCCCAACAGTGTTGACATGCTAACTTGGTTCTGGGTGGGTATCTTGTAACATGTATTGTGCATGAGTTTTGCTGTTCTGTCCTGTTCTCCATTGCTTTTGACTGTGTGTCATTTCTGTCCTTCACAGGGTACTTTCAGATTCGTTTGGTCAACTGTGTCCACCGACGACGTGATTGCACTTCCAGGGTGGTAGCTGTTGTGT
The DNA here is from genome assembly GCA_963921515.1 of Calotriton arnoldi. Lineage (NCBI taxonomy): Eukaryota > Metazoa > Chordata > Amphibia > Caudata > Salamandridae > Calotriton > Calotriton arnoldi. Next base: position 95,739 of record CAWUFW010022053.1, on the reverse strand, counting down.
CCCTACAGGTGATGTGCGCCACACCCATGGGCTTCCTTCCGTCTACAGTTGTTGACTGTGTGCCCGCTGCCAGGTGGGATTACCTTGCATCTGTAGTGGTTACGACATGTTGCAACTGTGTAATAAACCTGTGCTTCACTTTGTGATGTGCGTTGTCTGTGGTCACACATTTGACTGCCATTTGCTTACTGCACCTGTGGGCTACTTGACTACAACTGGGAATGGGTGTGGTGTCTGTGCATTGCACCGTCTTCCCTAGCAACATCAGTGTAGGCAATGAGTCAGATGGCCTAGGTGTGTATGTGTTGTGTAGCCCTGGTGGTGTGTCTCACTCATATGTGTCACGTTGCCTTTACTCACATGCCTGTGTTGTACTTGCTGTTGCAGTTCGCATACACAGTGTAATTTTGCAGTTCATCATCCCCATAACAGCACCCACGTTGGAATCACAACAGAGGCAAGTATGGTGTATTAGTGTGTTTATTGTGATACATTTGTGTGAATAGTGCATAGGATGGGTAGTGCTGTACATAAATCTTGCAATCAGAAGTTCCTAGGTGAATTGAAAGTCCTGGTAGACAAAATCCCCAGTATCGGGGCCACAGTTGTCTGAGACATTGGTCCAACTTGTACTCCCCATGCAATGTGTGGGAGTAGTGTTGCCGTCAACAGGGTGAACAGTCTGTGCACAAAGGTGAACATCCAGAACAGGTTCAGGCTTCCTGGGAGTTGCGCTTGGCCATCGGCCTCTCACTTGCCCCTCTTCGGACGACCCCTCTTCTTGGGGGGCCCCTCAAGTACAGGCTGCTGCGGTGCAGGGGACTCTTCGCCAGAGTCATCCTCCCTCCCTGTGGCAGTTGCAGTTTGGGCAGCACCAGATGTTGTTGGCACACAGGGAGGTGTGGACTGGTTGCTGTTCATCTGGCGGAGGCATTGTAAAATGTCCCTGTGCACCGCCGTCATCTCATGCAGTGCATCCCACTTGGACTCCACGCGGGACATGTGTGAGTCCACGCGGGACATGTGTGACTCCACGTGGGACATGTGAGAGTCCAAGCGGGCATGATGGGCAGCCTGCTGCTGTTTCATGTCTCTGAGGAGCCCCACTACCTGGCTGAGGTCTCCGGTGCTGGACTGGTACGCATCAGCTATGCGTACCAGTTGTGGGTCATCATGCACACCAGCAACCTCTGCAAGCAGCGACCTCTGTCTCCCACCCCTCCCACCACCCCTGCTGACATGTGCAGTGCGTGCAGTGGCACGCACAGATGACCCTGGTCCACCTTGGGGGTTGGTGGTGGTGGTGGTGTCCATGGCCCCAGGTTGGTCCAGGGTCCCTGTGCTGGTGTTGCTCCTTGTTCTGTCCATGTCGGCAGGGATGGTATTTGTGGTGACAGTCGTTGGAGGGGTGGGTGCAGGGGGTGCAGCTGGTGGTCCTGCTGGTGCTGCAGCTGGTGGTCCTGCTGGTGCTGCATGTAGACTTGCACCGGATGTGCCAGGTTGGTCTTCTTCGTCCGAGGAGGGCAGAGGCTGTACGACACCAGTGAGCTCCGCATCCTCTTGAGCCTGGGACTGGGACTACTCAGCGTCTGCTGCTGTGTCCCCATCATCACCTGTTTTTGGGAGACACACACAATGTATGTTATGTTTCTGCAGGCATCAATGGTTGACACACCTGACAGTTGTGACTGTGCCTCTGGGTGCGGGCCTGTACATTGCATTGTCCTAAGTCGTCACAGTCAGGGGTTGATTTTGGTGTGGCACATTGTCCTGCATTATTTGGGCATTTCTATGTATTTGTTGGGGTGTGAACATGGTCTGCATTGGTTGTATTTGGTTGACAGCCGGCCCTCCTTCCCACCCACCCAGCCAGTCAGTTATCCCACCATGGACTGTGCTTGCATTGCAGGAAGTGGAAGTTGTCTCTCAGGATGTCAGTCAGTGGTGTCCTGCTGTTTGTTGGTGCACAGTTCCCAGCAGGGCCTTGTGCTCCCCGCAGCAGTAGCCAGTGTCAGCCATCTTGTGAGTCCTTCTCCACTCCCTGTGATGTGAGCATGGTTCAGGGTGGTGTTGATGGGACAGTTGTGAGGGTGACCAATATCTGTGACTGCCACTCCCATCATGCTATTGCCTCCACCCCACTTGCCAGCATTCCCATACTTACTTGCTTTTGTGGGGAGTTCAGTGTGTGTGGGTGTGAGGGCAATGGCAAGATGGCTGACAGTGGTGTCCTGCTGTTGGTTGGTGTGCAGTTCCCAGCATGCCCTTGTGCTCCCCACAGCAGTAGCCAGTGTCAGCCATCTTGTGATGGTCCTTCTCCACTCCCTGTGGGATGTGAGCATGCGTTCAGGGTGGTGCTTGATGGGCCATGTTGTGAGGGATGACCAATATCTGTGACTACGACTCCCATCATGCTATTGCCTCCACCCCCTTCCCAGCATGCCCATGCTTCCTTCCTTTTGACTCTGCTTCCCTGTGGGGTGGGCTGGCTGTGCTGACAGGATGGCTGGGAGTGTTGTCCTGGCAGTTGTTTGGCTAAAAGTCCCAAGAGTGTCCCTGTGCTTCACACAACATAACCCAGGGTGGTGGTTCTTTGTGGGATCTTGAGTTAGGATGGGAGGCATTGCATTCTACCAGGTGGGTTCTGTGGAGTTTGTGTTGAGGGTGTGTGTGAGGGGAGGTGCTTGTGACTATGGTCAGTGCTGCAAGTCCTCCTTCCACCCAGCCAGCCAGATATCCCACCATGGAACTGTGCTTGCATTGCAGGGAGTGGAAGTTGTCTCTCAGGATGTCAGTCAGTGGTGTCCTGCTGTTTGTTGGTGCACAGTTCCCAGCAGGGCCTTGTGCTCCCGCAGCAGTAGCCAGTGTCAGCCATCTTGTGAGTCCTTCTCCACTCCCTGTGATGTGAGCATGGTTCAGGGTGGTGTTGATGGGACAGTTGTGAGGGTGACCAATATCTGTGACTGCCACTCCCATCATGCTATTGCCTCCACCCCACTTGCCAGCATTCCCATACTTACTTGCTTTTGTGGGGAGTTCAGTGTGTGTGGGTGTGAGGGCAATGGCAAGATGGCTGACAGTGGTGTCCTGCTGTTGGTTGGTGTGCAGTTCCCAGCATGCCCTTGTGCTCCCCACGACAGCAGCAACAGTGTCAGCCATCTTGTGATGGTCCTTCTCCACTCCCTGTGGATGTGAGCATGCGTTGAGTGTAGTGCTTGATGGGCCATGTGGTGAGGCTGATGTAGTAGCTGTGACTACCACTCCCATCATGCTATTGCCTCCACCCCCTTCCCAGCATGCCCATGCTTCCTTCCTTTTGACTCTGCTTCCCTGTGGGGTGGGCTGGCTGTGCTGACAGGATGGCTGGGAGTGTTGTCCTGGCAGTTGTTTGGCTAAAAGTCCCAAGAGTGTCCCTGTGCTTCACACAACATAACCCAGGGTGGTGGTTCTTTGTGGGATCTTGAGTTAGGATGGGAGGCATTGCATTCTACCAGGTGGGTTCTGTGGAGTTTGTGTTGAGGGTGTGTGTGAGGGGAGGTGCTTGTGACTATGGTCAGTGCTGCAAGTCCTCCTTCCCACCCAGCCAGCCAGATATCCCACCATGGAACGTGCTTGCATTGCAGGGAGTGGAAGTTGTCTCTCAGGATGTCAGTCAGTGGTGTCCTGCTGTTTGTTGGTGCACAGTTCCCAGCAGGGCCTTGTGCTCCCCACAGCAGTTGCCAGTGTCAGCCATCTTGTGAGTCCTTCTCCACTCCCTGTGATGTGCGCATGGTTCATGGTGGTGTTGATGGGACAGTTGTGGGGGGGGCAATATGTGTGACTGTGACTCCCATGATGCTATTGGCTACACTGACTTGGCCAGCATACACAGAATTCCTTCCTTTCAGTGGTCTTCACTGTGTGTTGGTGTTGTTGTGGTGGCTACATGTCTGGATGTGTTTGTTAGTTCTATTTGTGCCACTGCCTAGCTGTAGTTGTAGTTGTGTTTGTACATGTGATGGCACGGTTGGATGTAACTTTTTTGATGGCATGTGTTGTGTTTATCTGACTGACATACACATTTTGGGATGATTCTGTTCTGGTTGCTGTGTAATTGCTATGAGTGCATGGTTTGACTCTCCCCTTGACAGTGATGTGTGTGTGTTTTGTGGCAGAATATTGTGTACATTTGTTGTGTACTCACCAGGCTCTGGGATGTTCTCTAGTCCATATACGCTCACTGGCGGAAGGATGGCCCGCACCTTCTCCTCCCAGGGCCTGAGGTATACTGGCTTGGCAGGAGGGCCACTGCCGGTGTATTGGCTCAGGAGGTAGTCTTTCTTGAGCAGCTCCCGGACCCTCCTGCGCACGTCATACCACCTGTTCTGGATGTCGGTCTTTGTGCGCAGACATGGTGATTGTGCGTTCACCCTGTTGATGATCCTCTCCCACATCTTGGTTTTCTGGGAGATGGGGGTCTGTTGGACCAGTGCGCCAAACAGCTGTGGCTCTACCCTGAGGATCTCGTCTACCAGGACTTCCAATTCACAATCTAGGAACTTGTGATTCTTCTTGGGGGGCATGGTGATGGGTGGTGATGGTGAGTGATGTGTGTGTTGGTGTGCAGGTGAGGGTGTGTGAGTGTGTGTTTTGCTGGGTGTATGTGAGGTAGGTATTTGTTGGTGTGCTGATGGTGTGTGGCTTGTGTGAGGGATGAGCTGTGGGTGTGTGGTTGCTGTCTCTTGGGTGCTGGCAGTGGAATGGCATTTGCAAAGGATCATGGTTGTGATTTGTGTCCTTTATATGGGTGGAGTTGTGGGTGTGTCTTCGTTCTCTGTCCCCACCCCCCAGTATTTATTGGCTTTGTAATTGCTTGTTTGGCCTTTTTTGTGTGATTTTTCCTTTGTACTGTCTGTGCATGTTGGAAACGTTGTTGTGACCGAGTCGGACCCTGCATGTGTCTCGTACGGTGTTCTCCGTTTCGTTCACGCTGTGTTTGTGCAGTTTTCTATGCTGCGTACGCGTCGGTCGCGGTGTTTTGTGTCGCTTCGGCTCGGTTTTGTATGCGTGTCGGTCGTGCGGCTTGTCCTCCGTCCGACTCGGTCGTGGTTTTCGCGCCTTGCATCGTACTTTGTGGTTTGGAGTTCGCGTGTACGTTTCGGTCGGATTTGTTCCGGGTGCGTGTCGGTCGGTTCGATTCGCGTGTTTTTCCGGCCGGATTGCTGTTTTCCGTGCGGCTCGGTCGTTCGGCTTGGGTTCTGTACGTGTCGGTCGGATTTTGCACGCTTTGCATCGTACTTGGCGTGTCGGGCGCCACAGGTACGTGTCGGTCGGTATAATTTCCGCCTCCGAGTCGGTCGGTGCTTTTTCCGGCCCGAATCGGAATCGACCCCTTAGTTTTTTGAAGATTAATTTCCAATCCCCGATTTTTGCAGAAGGTGCTGAATGCATCAAGCACCCTCTGCATGCCCATGGGAGATTTAGAGAGTAAAAGCGTGTCGTCCGCAAACATAAGAGCTGGAATTTTGCGGTTTGCTAGTCTAGGTGCGTCAATATCTTTCCCCTCCAACAGAGATTCAATAAGGCCATTTATAAAAAGGGAGAAGAGTGTCGGTGCCAGAACGCATCCCTGTCGCACCCCTTTCTCCACAGGGAAGGGGGCGGAAAGTTCACAATTTTTTCCAAATCTAATTCGTGCATAGTTGTCTTGGTGAAGGCGTTTCAGCTGGTAGCAAAGATACTCTGGAGCTCCCAAGTCAAGAAGTATACTCCACAATTGATCCCGCTGTACTAGATCAAAAGCGGATTTAAGATCTACGAATGTGAGATAGAGGCTGCCACCCTCTAAATCCACAGTTTTCCAGTGGATGAGTTGCAATCTAAAAATCTGATCAATAGTGAAGGTCTTAGCCCTGAATCCTGCTTGTAGGGGTGTTAATACGTTGTTCTCCGCTATCCAAAATTGCAGGCGCCCCAGGAGTACGCGTGCAAAGATTTTTTGACAGACGTCTAGGAGGCTTATTGGGCGGTAGTTCGCTGGGTTAAGTGGTCAGCCCTCTTTATAAATGGGGATGATTTCTGCCCCTGCCCATGTAGAGGGCAGCGCCATACCTTGCAAAATGGCATTAAATAGTGACCACAGGTATGGTGCCCATATTGAGGGCTCGGAACGAAATAGATCGCCAGGGATCTTATCCAGCCCCGGTGCTTTAGCTGGTAGTAACTTTCCCAGTGCCTCTGTAATCTCCTTCATTGTGCAGTGTGGTGCGTCTAAATTTAGCAACTCCCAATCTATAGTGTTAGTTTCCACCCTCCCCTCTTCCTCTGTTGACCTTGTATATATAGATTTAAAATGGGCTCTCCAGACTTCTTCTCCTAGGTTTGGCGCGATGGCTAATTTGCCTTCGGATTTCCCTGTCTTAACTAGGTTCCAAAAGGCTCTCATGTCGTGTTTATCCAGCGCTATTTTTATTTCTTCCCATTTTTCACTTTCCCAGATCTTTTTGGCTTGGTCTATGGTATTTTTATAGTGCGCTCTAGTTTCTTTAATGCGTGCCCTATCGTTCGTTCTAATGGAAAATAAAAGGGCTTGCTTTGCTGCCTTACCATGGGTGCCTTGGTTTGGAGTTCGGCCTGGGTCTTTTGCTGTTATGGAAAAAACATGGTAGTACAGAAAGCATATCCTGATGATTTTTTGTAATTGCCGTTTGGGAGGGTGAAGTGCCGCTGGTCACAGAAAGTTGGAACGCCACTTCAAGAAAGGGGAAAATTTGTTGATACAGGGCGGCCACTTTGTCCTGTGATTGTGCTAGTTCCCCCCAGCGTACTCTCCTCCCTCCTTCAGCCAGTACTAGGCTGGAATCAGATTTTGAGGATGCACTATGATGACTTTCAGCAAGCGGAGGTGATAATTCTAGAACCAAAGGATTGTGGTCGCTTTCATGACGATGGATGACCTTAAAATCGAGAGCCCTATGCCAAAGTCTGACATCCACCAAAATGTAGTCTAAAATTGATGGCTGCCCAGGTCTGTTGAAGGTGAAGTTCCCAGGACTATCGGATGGCAATCGACCATTACAGGCCCTCAATGAGTTGCTTAATGTGAGTGCATTCATTTGAAGGACCAGAGGAGTCCATACCCATGTTGGTGCAATATTGGGCTCTGGGATTGCCCAGACTGAGTCCTCCTCATTTGTGATACTTGTAGATAAGCCATTCAGGGGCTCAAATTGACAATTAAAATCCCCGCCTAGGATGACCCAGAAATTCTCCGGTATAGTTGGGAGAAATGAAGTCAGGCAGTCAAGGGTATGCGAAGATTGCCCATAGCTAACTGGCCGAGAATAAACATTAATCAAAGCAATCCTAATAGAGTTAGGAAAGAAAAGAAAGACACACAAGATATCAAGAGAAGAAGTCTCTATCTGTTTAGCCTTACAACCCAAGTGCACTCCAACCCAAGTGCACAGGCCCCCAGAGGGTCTCCCCCTAGCCCCCTGGACTGCTGGGATACTAAACGACGCATAGCCTACTCTATGTGTGTCTGCCCTTGTCCATGTTTCCTGGAACATGCAAAGTTCGTGTAGATCTATGAACGCCCCCCAATCTGGGAGATCCAGTTTCGAGCTGAGTCCTGCTATATTCCAAGACAATATTTGCGAGCTTGGCAATCCTGCTATAATAGCTAAAGGAACCTGGGAGGTGGGACTTGCCCTTAGTTGAGCCTGATGTATGTCTATGGGACCCTCCCCTCCCCTGGGACAGCGTTCATTAACCAAATTTGAATTGCTAGGTAGGGCAGAGGTGGAGTCTAATGGGCTGGGCTCAGATACCTGCTCCCTATCACTGTTCTGCCTTCCATGCCCCTCCTTTTGCGCTGGCCCTCCCTGGTACAGATATCTCATTCTGATCTCAAAATTATCACTGGGCCTTACATGGGAGGTGCTAGTGGGCCTTAGTCAGTCTACCGAGTCTATAGGGCTAAATCTGTTGGCGACGGGGAGGTCACTACTGAATTCCACAGAGACACTTCGAAGTTTGAAACTGAACTACATACTGTGGGTATTGAAATCACGCATCCACTATGATGCTCCAAAAAAGACCAAGCGTCCATCACAACAGTGCAAAAGAGTATGATGCCGGAAAACCACGGTTTACATTTCGTGCTACAAAAATATCTACAACTAAGTTATCCACAATATAAGTATATATGGATAAGTATCGGTTTACTCAATTTAACCCCACACATGTACCATGATGATATGCATATCTTCAAGGTATGTGGAATTGGAGCTAGGAATAAAAAAATCTCTACTTACCAATATATGTTTACCACCACAATAATTTTGGTTGTCACTATTGTTCCGCTGACATATCTGTAGCACAATACGTTTGTCTGTAGTCGATATTCTGACGTACAACCACACTAAGGGGCTTATTTACAAGGCCCTTGCGCCACTTTTGCGTCATTTTAACATGGGAAAAGTAACGCAAAAGTGGCGCAAGGGGCTTGTAAATCTGCCCCTAAGAGCCTTATTATGGCTTTAGGTGGTCTTGGAGCAGGGTCGCCACTCCACTGCCCAGCTCCAAGACTGCCAAAGCCATAAGAAACCGCCTGCCAGATTACAACTTTTTTTGTCGCTGGCGGGCGGTTCTTTGGCGGTCCCACTGCAGTGCCTATGAAAAAAGGCACCGCTATGGGAGCGCCAAAGGTAGTTCCTGCAGGGAATGGACTGTCAAGTTCATGCCCTGCAGGAACTGGGGGTGCATGCATACAGAGGGACACACCATGTGCCCCCTGCATGCATCCCCTGGTGCAGAGGCAATAGGGGGCCTTGTAGTCCCCCCCTTTGTTTTCTCATTGCAACGCTTTTCATGGTGGGTTCACCGCCATGAAAATTGTGGCGGTTAGGAAACTCCTAATATGCTTGGTGGCACCACCAGCATATTGGGGGCCTCAGACCACTGCAAGACCACCAGGGATCGCGGATCCCTGGCGGCAGCATCGGTCCCATGGCAGTCTGACCAACCTACTTGTAATAGGGCGGGCAGACCATCGGTCCCACCACTGTGGGTCTGGCGATCCATCGGACCGCCAAATTCAAAATAAGACCCTAAGAATGTGCTGTTGTGCACTCATGATCAAGACACATGAATGATCGACATCCGCAAGCCAATGTATGGTTGCCATATTGATCAGCTAACGTACAGTGCAGCGATGACCCGTATTCACTCCTGCTCCCTGTATCAGCATTCATGGGTTTCATACTGAAATTGATGGAGGCTGGGAAGGTATTTAACATTCAGTTCTATCAGTGCATGCTAAATGCCTGATGTAGAGTTTGGAGGGTGGGTACTCCATCATAATGTGAAGTATATCTTGTCTGCCTTATTATAAGTCCTTGCACCCTAAGGCTCTTGTAAAATGGTGAAAGGGATATCTGTCACATTGTGACAAAGTAACCCATCCTCCAAACTCTAAGGGGTATATTCACAAGGACCTACTGCCGATTTATCTCCATCTTAACCCATCAAAAGTGGAGATAGATTTAACACCCCATTCACAAGCGGGTGCAATCTGCAGACATCGCCAGTATTCCCGCGATAACTGCCCCAAAATGTATCCCCACAGTGGACACCACCAACCAACCCTAATGAGATGCAGAGTAGGCGTTCCCTTGCAAAAACACACGAAAAAACCACAACACCACTTTCACAACAAACTGCCAGATCTGCTATGCGAACCAAAAACAGGCGATAAGCTGTGGTAGCACCAGTGATTTAACACCTGCCTTTTGCTGGTGTTAAGCAGGACGACCACCTGCAGTATGAAAGGGAGCCCAGCCAAGAGCCACACCTGAAGACCCACAGTTGCCATGGAGACAATGATCATGCAGCTCGGATACCCATGAGGGCCACAACACCCACCGCCACCACCCCCAGCCCTCCCCCCCCCCGGACAAACACATACCGTGCACGACACAAGAGCCACAAAAAGCGCATGATGACGCACATTGTCAAAAAATAACACACATGTGTGGCCAGAAGAATGATAAACAGTCACACAGCACTGAAGTAACAACCAAAAACTTTATTGAAATACAACACAAAATACCAATGCGGAAGACTCCTGTCGGGTCCCTCCGGGACAATCCCGATGACACAGCCTGGAAAATAAAGCACAAAATCAGAACGTGTGCCATGCGCACATCAAAGGAGCGAGACACAGAGAAACAGAGAATGAAAGAAAGGCAGAGAGAGAAGGAAAGGAGAGAGAGTGAGAGAGAGAGAAGGAAAGGAGAGAGAGTGAGAGTGAGAGAGAGAAGGAGAGAGAGTGAGAGTGAGAGAGAGAGAAGGAAAGGAGAGAGAGGGAGAGAGAGAGAAGGAAAGGAAAGGAGAGAGAGTGAGAGAGAGAGAAGGAAAGGAGAGCGAGTGAGAGAGAGAGAGGAAAGGAGAGAGAGGGAGAGAGAGAGAAGGAAAGGAGAGAGAGTGAGAGAGAGAGAAGGACAGGAGAGAGAGGGAGAGAGAGAGAAGGAAAGGAGAGAGAGAGAGAGAGAAGGAAAGGCGAGAGAGTGAGAGAGAGAGGGAAGGAAGGGAGAGAGAGAGAGAGACACCGCCGCCCCTGTGCACCCAGGCCCCACTGTTCACCTGCTGCCACCGGTGTGTCTCCAACCACGTGCCGGGATACACTGCAAGCCACCAGGTCTGCAATCTGTAATCAAGGCCAGAGGCAATCATGGCAGAGTCCATCACACAGCACACGGCAACAACGCCTGTCCGTCCCTGCGCACGCATAAAGCCGCACCCTACCCCCTCCCACCGGCCAGCGCTGGCTGACGCACTTGCGCACCCCGGGCCCACTGCTCACCTGCCGCCAACGGTGTGTCCACCAGTGGGCACACCACGTGCCCGTGCAAGCTCCAGGCCCCGGTCCCGCCACCATGGCATGGTCCACATCATGCTGACCCGCCCCGCGGCCCAGCAGGTCCCTCACATGACGCTGAGTAACCCTGGGCGTAGTTTGCGAAGTAGCGCTACGCGAAGATACGCGAAGTGCACTTCGCACTACGCGAGCTACGCGTAGCACTACGCGAACTGCGTAGTGCGCTGTTCGCGATGATTGCACAGTGCCGGATGCTTGAACGCACTGTGCAATCATTGAAAACGGCATCTTGCACAGTGCGAGCTGTCTTTTACTGCCGCTCGAGTAGATTTTTACTTGAGCAGCAGCTTTCTCAACACGGACTGGTAGTTTCTCATCGCGAGCGGTCGCGAGCATAAGCGACCACTCGTAATGAGAAACCTGACCTCCCCGCATTGAGAATCTCGCCGGGAGGTTTATTTTCCACGCTCGCGATCGGCAACTTGATGTTGCTGATCGCGAACGAGAAAAAGTCTCGCCGGGATGTCATTTGCTTGCTCGCGGTCGCCAACTTGACGTTGAGGACTGCGAGCAAGCAAAAATGACCGCTGCACTACGCTACGCTACGCGTGTTTGCACTGTGCTACGTGCAATTCGCGTAGTGCGAAGTAGCGCAAACTTCGCAAACTACGCGAGCGTAGCGTAGTGCTTGCCCAGGGTTAACGCTGAGTCCTGAGGCATCAATGGCAGAGACCACATCAGTGCACACGTCATCATCGCAGGCTGCACACCCGCTCAGCTATTTCGGTGCCACTAACCCTGTGCAACCCCAGTCAGCGCCACGTGGTGGTAGGCCCGTGACGGCCGCAAGGCTTCGGGTGCCACTAACCCTGTGCAACCCCAGTCAGCGCCACGAGGTGGTAGGCACGTGACGGGCGCAAAGCTTCGGGTGCCACTAACTCTGTGCAACCCCAGTCAGCGCCACGTGGTGGTAGGCCTGTGACGGGTGCAAGGCCTCGGGTGCGACCAACCCTGTGCGCCACAACTCATGGGCCCTTTATGATTGAGAACCGTGGAGCGTCCGTTATCCAGTCACCACCGGCAGTGGGGAATGTGACGTTGTCGGCCCCTTATATGGGTGGGTCACATGGCCTGTGACGCCTGTGCCGGATGGGTGTGGTGTGTGTGCAGACCTGCCCTCAGGGAGTGGCCGTGACATGCTGACAACTAGACCAGTGACCTGCATACCACCAGCGTGTACGCCTGTGACATATAGCTATGTGGGCCCCCCCTCGGAGCGTAAGCGGAGTGGTCTGGCCTGGCATACGCCGGACCAGCGCAGGGCTTGCAACAATGACTCGGGGGCTCTGGGCGTGGTTCAGTCCATGTCCGGACAAGGGAGTGACTAATGTGTGTGTCCCCGTTGTAGTGTCCACGGCAAGCGGAACACAATAGGCAATGTAGCACACTGTGACTGGCATCCCACTAGATGAGCATCATTGACGTAAGGGAAATCACTGTCCCTACATTCATCCACACATTCATACATGAATAATGAAAGCCATGACACAGCAGTGCGTTTCTGGATGTTTATTGCACATCCAGTGGAGTTTTGCAGCTGGAGCGGTACGGTGCCATGCCAAGCACACTACACAATATGGGCCCGTGGAGGGCCAGCCAGAGTCCATCCGGGGATGACAAGTACTGCGGAAGAGGAAGGGTACAGTCCGCAGTCTGGTCGCCGTGTCACCTGTGGGTGTTGCAGTACCGGCTGCGGCACTGTGTGCCACTGACACATCAGTGGCCGGGGGAGGATTGTGGGCCGCACTGTGTGGCAGTGACACATCAGGTGCCGGAGTGGATACGCCTGCCGCACTGGGAGGCACTGACACACCAGGGGGCGGAGATGTGGATGGTGTGGGGGCAGCAGCATTCATTTGTGCCACGCCTTGTGGCAGCAATGCCATGATGAGGATCTGCAGGGCCTGGTAGATCCCAGCTACATTTCGCTGATGTGCAGCGGTGGCTGACATCCTTTCCGCCTCCATCCGCACCATGTCCTCCATGAGCCTCCGCATTTGTGCCAGCTCACGGCTGGGATCGCTGGAGCCACTCTGAGCGGACAGGTGTTCTTGTCTCCGAGTCATGACTCCAGCAATGTCAGTCAGGGCTTGTTGGAGACCATGGAGCGGGCCGTGGGTGTCTGTTAGGGACTGGAGCTGGTCCCTGATGGGACCTAGACACCCATGGATGGCGTCCAGTTTGGTAGCCATGAGGTCAAACCCCACCCGCACCTGCTCAGCCGTCTCCCTCTGGCCCTCCAGCACACGGCGTTGGAAGGCCATGTGTTGTTCCTGGGGGTCTTGGGGGACTGCCGGGGCTGTGGGTGCCTCCTGCTGGGTGGTTTGGGTAGTGGGTGGGGTCTCCTCGATGCAGCTGGGCTGCCCTGATCCTGGAGGTGAGTTGCGGATGATGTCAATGATGTCTTGGAGGGCTTGGGTGTCGATGCTGGGGGTGTCCTCCTCGTCATCAGTGAAGAGTGGCTGGGACTGCTCTGCAGAAGGTGTTGACGGTGCCCCTGCAATGTGAAGGGGAGATGGTGTATTACATTGTGTCCGCATGTATGTAGCCGCATGGTACAGGTTCTCATTCTGACAGCATGGCATTGTACATTGTGACAGTCTGTGGATCAGGGCCATGATCCAGAGTCATTGTGGGTGTGCACTGTGCTCTGCTTGATTGTGCATGTGTGCCATTGTGGCCATCTCCACCCGTCACCCCAGTACCTGGTGGTCACTGACCCTGTTGCTGTTGTGTTGTGTCCTGTTGAGCAGTGTCCGGTCCCCCGACTCCGGCCACAGTCTCCACACTGATGACTGTCGACACCAGCTCCTCCATGTCATCCAGCTCCAGCTGTGGCGCTGGGCTCCCACCTCCAGTCTGCATTGCTGCCTCTGGTTGCCTGCGAGTTTCTCCTTGGTCTTGCGTTTGATGTCAATCCATCGCCTCTTGACCTCGTCCATTGACCTCTTGTGCACTCCGATGGCATTCACCTTGTCCACGATGGCCCGCCATATTCCATTTTTGGTGCCCAATGACACGTTGGAGGTGACGAACAGTTGTTGATGGTGTTCCATCACCTCCGTGACCAGGATCCTGTTTTCCTGCGGACTGAACTTTGTCTTACTCTTCTTCTTGTCCTTGCCCTTCCCTGTCCCCAAGGTCCCAGGCTGGTCATCCGGGGTGCTTGTGGGGTTGCGCTCGTCCTCTGCGCCTGCTCCGGCTGCCTCCATGGTGCTTGGGTGTTGATCATTTTGTGTTTGTGTCTTTTTTCTACTTTTATAGTGGTTTTTCCCGCCTGCCATGTGTGTATTGCAGGCCTGGCGCTGCTTATCGCTGATTTCCTCAACGCGCTTTGGCCCATCGCATGTTTTTTCGTGTTGAGGTTTGTGTTTTTATCACGGTCCCGGTTGTTGTATCGCGGACATTGGCCGCGTTTTCGGGGGACTATCGCATGGTACCGCTGTGTTGTGAATTCCAGGTTAACACTGGGTTATTTTCCCACGATCGGCTGCGATGTGTAAAGTTGCGTTAACATTTTTTGGAGATGTTTAGCACACGTTCTTGTGAATATCCCCCTAAATCAGGCCCTAAGTTTCCAAATACACAAATAGTTAGTGCTGTCTTGGTTTGCAAGGGGGCTTTTCCTCTGGTTCACCTTCAGATAGGCTGACTGAAACCACACATTAGTGTCCATTCGTACCCAAGGGATAGGAGCCTGGGCATATAGGTTTCGTTAGAGGATCGTTGTTCCCTGCAGGAATAGAACTAGAGCAAACCATATGTGTTTCATACCCACAGGCTTGGCTTATTCCTAATTCTGACCACATCCTGGACATATCTTCATGACATTTCCTTTCCTTTTACTGCATTCTGTAGACGAGTGGAATATCAAAACATGTCTTTTAAGCCACTTCCTCAAGCTAGCAAATGAAAGAGGAATGGATATAAGCAGTGGCAATGCCTCCCTGAGAGCGGAGGAGCGTCGCCCCTCCACTGGAGATTAGGAAACATGAAAAATAAATTGGTAATAAAAAAGATTTATTACTATTTTTTTTTCTGTGCTGGAAGCAGCCAAGTCTGGGGATGGGGCAGATGCAGGAAAGAATAGTGTGCATTTCAGTATAATGTGCGCATGTCACTGTGGCCGGCTGTCTTGCGACGACCAGCCTGACATGCACTCTCCAACCCAAGCTGTCTTAGACAGCTGGGTGGAGAGAATGCACACGCCCCCAGTGCTTCAAGAAGCATCGAACCAGTGCGCTCCAGTCAATTCAGGTGCTTCTTTCATGCAGCCTGAGCAGCATGAGAGCAGAAAAGGGATTTTATAGAGAGGAGTTGCTGGCTGGAGCACTGGGAGCCTGTGGTGCAGAGTTGAAGAGGAGCACCGAGTACAAGGCAGCAGGAGAGTTAATTATTTTTTTTTTTTCATTTGTTTAACTCACTGACAGGCACTGTGAGAAATGCACAGTGCCTTCAGTCTCAACTCCAGAGCTTTCAACCATGGCCCATTATAAACACTGTTTTAAACAGACCACAATTGAGAGCTTTGGCACGGAGGCTAAGTACACTGCTGGTTTTATTAGTGCCTGTCAGTGGGTTCATATTCGCACATCGCCCTACCTGTTCTAATTTCCGCTGGCCGTCACTGGATATAAGTCTCTCAAACGTGCTCTATCTCTGCCAGTGTGTCACGGCTTGATCAAGTAATAGGACGCAGATCTAGTTCTTCGTCTTCATAGCAGGGTAGTAATATATGCACTAGACAGCTATATTCTCCAGGCAATCACTTAAGTGAATGAGCAAAATGAGCAGATGGACGCCCATGCTCGTAAACTTGCCCTTAGATTAGATGATCTCTACATGCATCCGTTAAGTTTCTGTTTCTTCCACCATCTCCCCCTACACACCAAATGTAATCTTTGACACCATGGGTTGACAGAAAAGCCCTACAGAAAACTTGCTGGCTTCAGCCTTGAGATTTACAATGCGGAACATATATTTTGTTTAGAAAAGTTTAGAAGTCTGAAGGTGAAAGCTTTCAATGGAGACAACCATCAGTTTGTAACCGACTGCACTCACTTGTGGGTCAGCCACAGAGTGTGCATAGCTTTTTTTTCTTTTATTTATTTCTCACAGGAAAATGCACACAATCAAAGTAGGATACGTTTTACAGTTTGTCTAGGCATAGTATTTTGTATTGGAAGGGTACCTTTCCAGTACCAAACCTATGCTAGACTCACACAGACACCTCTGCACTATGCTGCAAAGGTGTGACGTGGTGCTTGGCAGCCTGATTGTGCGCCGGCGCTAGGGAGAGGGGAAGAGAGGAGAGACCCATACCTCTGTAGATATGGCACTTTCCACCTCTCTTCCTCTCACACAATGCAGCACCTTTGGGTGCTGCTCTGCGTTGTTTGACAGGTTCTTAAATCTGTCCCAAAGAAGTGTTGCTGCATCTAGCCATTTATGTATCAGCAGCATACCAACATGAGGGCCGTGGAGTGGAGTGAGAGACCTGCCATCAGCTGAGAGTGTCTGATCTTTGATAGATTTTATCACTGTAGTGTCAGCACTGTGATTCTCAAGTCCTTTCATGAGAGAGCACACACCATGACTAAACTATTCTTGTAATAAGCAGAACTGCCTGACACACTCACTCAATCTTTTAAGTCACAGATAATGCCATGTCAATACTCCTACAGAAAACAAGAACATATTGGAAGGAATGCTTGAATGAATCTTAGCCAGTGGTGATCGCTCAGGAACACATTCCAGTCCATTGCAGTTTGCCCACTGTTCCACTCTAGACAGAGATCAAACCTTATGCAGATTAGTCCTGATCTTGCACCTGTAGGAACATTTCAATCCTAGCTTCCAGAAAACGTCTATTCCAGATATGATCAAAAGCAACCCCAAACAAGTTATATAGGTCTCATCAATGACAAGTAGCTTGAACCCTATTGCACAGTGGGGATGGGACCAGCATCTGGGCTACCCACCACACTTAGCACATCTACTGTAACAAACAACAAAGTGATGGAAGGAATGCTTTAATTATTCTCAGCCATCAGTGACCTCTTGGGGCTGCAGTCCTATTCCACTATGTGTTTATCACACTGAAAGTGCAGGGGACACCTTGATCAAGGACAGCATGCCCTTAAACAAAAATCCTTAGAAGATCTCATATTTTATGCAAATAACGGTTTACACTACAAAGGAAATTCTAAGGGCCTGATTTAAATGTGGCGGAAAGGGTACTCTGCCACAATGACGACTGAGTACCTTTTCCACCAACCTGAAGTTCCGCTCGCCTCATTTAGAGTTGGGCGGGCCTTCAGTGTGTAGACGGCAGAAACTATTCTGTCTCTGCCTCCTACACACACCTCTTATTTAGAGTGGGCGGACACATGGGCAGTATCACTGCCTGTCACGGCCATGAAAAACGTGGTTGTAAGGGGCAGTGAAAACTTTTAAATAACCCCCACACCATGGGTAAATGCTCCCATGGTGAGGGGTTCATTGTTCTTTTATTTTCAAAAAGAAAACCCCAATTTGAGATTTTCTTTTTTTTAAATAAATGGAAGTTGTAAGTTTGATGTTGATGTTGACAGAGCCCTCTGTCAAATGTACAATACATTTCCAAGAACTACGGTGACAGCAGTTCCTGGAAATACAAGAGATGTCCACAGGGGCAGCGCACATCTCTAAATACGTCAGTCAGAGTACTCTCACCAATAGGGGGAGTAAACCATTCCACCATGGCAATGTTAACTACTCTGTCTGCCAAGATTTAAATCAGCCCCTAAGGCTTCAGCTGAGGGACTGCCACTCAATTCTGAGCAGTGCACAATAGTCTAAGTTACATATATAATGGATTAATAAACCTATTCTTCTAGAGTCCATTGGATTACTGGCTTACATAATATGATGTCTCATTTATTGACCTTTTAAGGCATTTGGTTTATTCCGTACAGCATTCTTGCCTAATGGAAATGTTTTTTTTTCAGTCTTAGCAATATTTAAATGGTCAGCAATAACACACTCATTTAAGATTTCAGTTGGACTTGGCCTTCTCTGCAGGGTCAACTCCAAACTTTTTGTCTTCATCCTCCTGTTTTCTTAACCCGTTTTTGTTGGCTTTTAGGACTTTGTGCACTTTAACACTGCTAACCAGTGCTAAAGTGCGTGTGCTCTCTCCTTTAAACATGGTGAAATTGGCTCACAGCCAGTTTTCACCTTTAATTTTCTTGTACGACTCCAGTGTAGTGGTACTCAATATACCCATGCCTGTAAATTAAATGCTACTAGTGGGTCTGTAGGACTGATTATGCCACCCACGTGAGTAGCCTTTTCAAACATGTCTCAGGCCTGCAATTGCATTCTCTGTGTGCAGTTTTAAACTGCCATTAGGTCTGGCAAAATAAACATTTTGCCAGGCCTAAACCTTCCTTTTTAATACTATAAGTCACCACCAGGGTAGTCCCTAAAAAGCCCATAGGGCAGGGTGGAGTGTATTTGAAAAGTTAGACATTTGCTTTTAAACTTTCCATTTACTGGTAGCTAAAAACTCTTACATTCATTTATCACTTTTGCAAGGCCTACCTCTCCCATAGGATAACATTGAGTTACCTTTTTACGCTTAAAAAGTGATAACGTTTGATTGGGAGCAGGTAGGATTGTCATGATTGATGTCAAATTAATTGTGATTTGAAACCCTCTTTAATGGTAAAGTTGGATTTTGAGTCAGAATTCTGAAAATGCAGCTTTTATAAAGTTAACATTTTTTGGTCCTAACCATTTAGTGCCTGCAGCCTGTTTCTGGGTCACATGGCTTAGTGTAGTTGGCCTTTGTGTATTCCTCCCAGACAGTATCCCCATAGAGCAGGGGTCTTCAAAGTGTGGGGCGCGACCCCCAGGGGGGCCGTGAAGTGATGGAAAGGGGGTCGCGCATTCCCGGTCACACTTCTGCCCTGGCCCATAGGACTTCAAGGGATTCAGCCCCCTCCTCCCCCATAGTGTGTCTCAGCTCGAGCTGCTGTGGCCTCCGCTGGGCTGTGTCTGCAGTCTTATCTCCAGCACAGCACGCCTGAGTTTTTCACAGGTCTTTAAAGACCATTTGCATGTTTACATACCTTTTGTAAACTGGTTACCGAGGCTTTGTTTTTTCTCTGGTTCCAGTACCCCCTGGGCCCCCACTCTGCCTATTCCTTACATTTGTATTTTACACATTTACTGCAGTAGTGTGAGAATGCATTTCATGAAAAGAAATAGAAAGTAGGGTTGCCAAAAGAAAAATACCAGCCATTTGAAGTTTAAAGAGCCTGCAAAGGCCTCCTCTTGACACTAAATAGGATTGTAAATAAAATTATATGCATTCATTCGTAATGTGACTTTTTTGTCTTTGTTCCCTTTAATTATCAGTCATGGATCATTCAGGCAGCCCTAGAACACAATTAAAAGTTCTTTCTATTTATATTTGCTGTCCAAGTATGCACACATAAGTGCTGAAAATAGGGCTTTAGGTGAATGTTTATTTTTGTACCGTCTGGGACATCAAAATAATGAGCTGGCAACCCTAATCTTAAGACTGGATGTGTGTTGCAGGATTAGCATATCATTTATTTCCTCCACCCTCGATCCCTGATTAATGCTATTATAGCAATAGTTTAACTTATATCTTAAACCCTATGCCGCCGTCAATAATATGCTGAGTCACTTCAAGTGTCTGGGAATGCACCCTGCATTCAGACAACTCGCTCCTCATTCTCGCACTTCACTTTCACACTCATCCTGCACTCACAGCGATCACAGTGCACTCACACTGATCACCAGGCACTCACATCATTCACCCTCTCACCCTGCACTCACAGTGATCACTCTGCACTCACAATGCACTTGCGCTGTTCACCCTGTACCTCACCCTGCAGTCTCACTACTCATCTGCACTCATCCTGCACTCATGTGACACCTCATTCACCTGCCCCCTCACTGCTCAATTTGCAACTCACTCAAACAAGCCCATAATTAACCATGCATTAATTCGTCCCACTCTGCACTTACATCCGCACCCAAATTCATATGGTCACCTCACTCACCCTGCAGTCACTCCTCTTGCCCTACTCTCACACTGTTGCATCGCTCACCGTGCACTCACATGGGCACTCTTGTCACCCACACAGTGAAGAGGGTTAATGTGCCTGCTACAAAGAACATGTACTATGCAGATCACACACCTGAGTGTGAGTAAACTATGAGTAGCGCTATAAAAAAAAATGTTTGTCAGAAAGGTGCTACAGAGAGATGAGGTGCATTGTTGGTGAGTGGTAGTGAGGAATTTATGGAGAAGGAGGAAACTAGGGAGGGGCACCAAAAAGACTGTTGCACCGTGTGTGCCCAGTGCTAGGGCCAGCCCTGCCTGGGAGTGTAGGCCCCCGCGAAGTTTGGGTCTAGTGGCTCCCCTGCTTCTGCCTATTACTATTATTATTCACATTTGTAGCGCGCTACTGTTACCAAAAGGTGTCCTGGGGCTAATAGCCATCTGCTGCCTGAAGGCAAATGAGAAACACACAGAAGGGGAAGGAGAACCAGCCAAATGGGGTGACCTACAGAGCATAGAGGCAGGTTTTTATATCTTCCTGAAGGGTAATAGATTCTTGGTGGAGCGAAGCAAAGAGGGTGCACGTTCCATAACTGTGTGGCCTGCACCAAAACAGCAAGACAGACAATTCGTGCCTTCCTGAATTAGGGCACAATAAGCAGAGTGGCACAGGCCGAGAGGAGCATACAGGTCCAACCTGTGTGCTCGGTGAGGAGAGATGAGAGGATGAGAAAGGACAGCAAGGGAGTGAGAGAATTTGATTGAAGAGGTCAGGGATGAGGAGAAATGTGAAGTGCCGAAGGGAAGTGCAGACACGCAAGAAGTGAGTGTGAGGGAAAGTTGAGGGCACAGAGGAGGGCTACTGTTAAACTGTGAGAGAAGATAGCTGAGAGATGATCTGTGACCTAAAAAGTAATTTGATGCGACATGGGTGAGGGACAGCAGCGATAGGGGAAGAGAGGGAGTACTGGGGTGGGTGCTGAGCAGATTAATTTGTAATAAAACATGTGCCAGGGACCTCACCAGTAGGCCACTGCAACTTTAACCACCCACCCATTGCCTTGCCTGTGCGGCCAATGACAATACCTATGCAACTACCAACCATAACACTTGTACAAGTGTGACTGTTCAGACTATTTCAAGCCCCCAAAGCTAAAAGAATGGCATGGATGTCAGGAGTTTATAGTTTTTAATGTATATTGAATTAATAAACAGCTGTTCTGCTCGTCTCTAAATTACACAGACAGAGCCACCATGTGGCAGACGGTCATAGTGCCAGTGTGCACAATTAGGTGCCAGTGCGGAGCACCGGAAACCACCTGCTCAAATTAAGCACTGTTGCTGAGGTAACTGGGTAGAGGGACATTGGTTCAAGAAGGTGTGGAAGAACAAAGGGGAGATGTGAAAGATGAATGGGGGGACTGGAGAGGTGTAAGATGCAAATAGACAACAATTTGAATGGAGAGACTTGAGGTGAATGAGAAGTGCAGATGGGCACGGGAGGTGACGGGCCAGAGAGGCCATGAGATAAATGCGAGCGACTGTTAGAGATGAGGGCAGTGAAAAGACAGAATGGCAAGAGGTGATTAAGGGTGAAGTGAGAAGTTGAATGGGGAGAGTTCAGAAGTTGTAAAAGGGGTGAAAGAAAATGGCCTGCAAAGTGAGAGAGGGATCCGGGATTGGGAGAGGAGAGAGGGATGGAAGGGAGGGGTGAGAGGAAAGCGGCATGGGTAAATTGCTTAACTCTGCACAAGACCGCCAGGGTTTTAAGGGACCCCGGCTGCTCCCAGCCAGGGCCAGGTGAGCTTCTAATGTGGTAGCACGTATTCCTGCAGAGTGGAAGGCCCATCACAGAGGTTGACTAGACATCTTTCTGATGTTAATTGCTGTATTTTGGTTATAAACTGGTACTGATGGGGTGAAATCTTTCCTCAGTGTTACTGTGTGCAAAAAATGTCAAAATAATGAAGCAATTCTATCCCAAAATAACGCGGCATCACATAACATTATTTAAATTTTCTTCCCAAACAATTTAGTCAAGCCTGTCGTGTAATTTGGTCCTCACCTGCCTCATAATTCCAGTAGCCCTGCCTACAGGTTTAGAAATGTTTGTCAGGAGGGGGTCCTTACGACTGAAAATGTTGACAGGGGGGTCTCGGCACCCAAAAGTTTGAAGACCTCTGCCATAGAGGGTCTGGGTGTTGGCAAAATGGGCCATCTCTGGAAGGATGGGAGTGGAGTTGTCATCTACCACACCTGCACTTCAAAGGCATTGGCTCAGCTCTCACACAAAGGACTTCACACTAGCCTATTGTGCCCCCATACAGACTGGGACCAGAGTATGTAGGCAGAAAATTCCAGATCCTTCTGTAGGGGGGAAACTCCAGAAGCTTTTCCCACTTCAAAGTGAACACAACGTTTAAATTGTGGACCCTCAGACCCAATTCTTCAGATCACATCTGGACCTGTGGAAGATTCAAAGGAAGGACTCCTCTGCTGCCCTGCTGCCCTGCTGCTGTGATGCAAGAAGGACTGCTCAGCTGCACTTCTGCTCTGCTGGCCTGCTGCTGTCCCTGCAAGAAGGACTGCTGTGCTTCCCTGCTGCCTGAGGAAAAAGAACTGGTCCTACAATATGAACCCAGGACCAGCTGAGTGACTCCAATGGCTAGTTGGCTTGTTTCCTGTTTTGAGCTCCAAGGACACAACAAGATTCTCTGCGCCGATGCAACTCAATGCATCTCGATGCAGGACCGCACATCGCTGCTTCTTGTCAGTGACTTCGCAAGCATCGATCCATCACAACTCATCCCGACCCATCAACTGGCCCAGCTTGATGCATCTCAACGCACCTCAGTGCTGGACCATGCATAGCAGCTTCTGTTCATCGGCTTTACAAGCACAATCCAGTGTGATGCATCTTGATGCCAACAAACGGCCCAGCTTAATGCATTCTGATTCAGCGTGTCACATCTCAACACAAGTGCTTGCAGCACCAGCAGCTTCATCGGCCACGACACAGCTCGATACACCTCGACGCCCGCATCACAGCTCCTAATCTGTGGCTTCACTGGCACCGACGCAGCGTGATGCATCTCATAACAGGACCTCACACCGAAAGCTCCCTTCCACAGGTCCTCGATGCTAGCACCGCGCAGGCCATTGCATCTTGAAGCCCGTGACACAAGGTACTTTTAACAGTGGACTGAACACAGTTCTCCGGTCCGCGCTCCATCGTGGTTGGCCTGAATTTGCGTCATCTGCAGATTACCCCAGAGTCGATTTGATGCTCAATTATGGTCCACCTCTTGATCTTCTCAATTCTGTTAGTGTAATAACACAGAATCTTGATCGGATCAAGTGAGGGAAGAAAAGGAAGGGAACAGCAGGGAAGGAGACCTAAAGGAGAAAGGCCCACATTAGCCACCAAGATATCATACCACATATATGCAAACACTAATAGGCTGTATCTAATACCTGTAAAGCAAAATACCTAGGCTTAGAGACAAGATATCTTTTGTTGATCAAAGATAGAAGGCTTAGAACAGTCTGATCCTGTAAAATATGATAATACACATCATATCAAACCCTTATAAGTGTTCTTGCTAAACAATGTTTATGAAGTCAGTTTGAACCTCAAGGTACCTACCAATTGTAACTACTGCCCAGCGTCACAGGGGAAGAGGTAGAACCTCTTGTAATGCTCCTCCCCTATTAATGGCAAATAGAAACGTAGAACAAGTTAGCTCACCACAAGCCAGGTACTCTCTATCCTTTAGAGAATATACTGGAAATAAGGATGTAGAATACTTTGTAAGAATTCAATAAGGCAATTGCTCATTAGGCAAAAGAATGTTAGTTCTCCAGGTTCCAAGTCACGAAACACTAAACCAAGGAAGGATAAACCTGCAGGGTTGTTCCCACCCGTGCAGTAGAAATATACATATGAAAGTCAAGAGTGAAAGACGTAGTAATCCTTGAAAGTATCAGCAAATAACGAAATACACAGACTCAGTCGAGTCTCTTATGATAAGGGAGCCCTCTCCTTGAGGTTTGAATACTAACCTCTAACGAATTTCCTCTAGAACACTTGCTTGTTAGATACGAGTTTCCTGAAACAATGGGCCGTAAACAAAGTACACAGCAATGTATTTAGATGCCTCCTGCACTCGCATCCCACGAGCGCACAAGCACCGGATCACAACCAAAACGTGCTACTCCACGCACAACAAGTCAAGGTCTGAATCCAATAGCTTGTGACACATGCATCGAAGGTTAATACTTTACCCCCTCCAGGTGCACCACAGCATAATCCAAGGGCTGGAACACCAACACGACCACAGCACCGCAGCTCACGGGAACACGAACAGGGAATCGACAATAGTCTGCCTTGAGTCTTCTGGGAGGCAGTCTTTTGAGGTTTCCGGCCGGGGAATACTCCCAGAATTTCCTGCGGAGAGAATAGGAAGTAACCCCCCCAGGGATCATGGGAAATGAAGTCCACAACATGCTGCATGTATCTGCTGTTCCCCCAGGAATCAAAGTGGGACAGCGTTCACCCGATGACAATCCGTGACAGTACATCCCTCCTCACCAGGAACACTGTCACAGCCCAGGCTTCAGAGGAAACCGCACATGGAACCGCCGAACACACCTGGGAGGCCGGTTCCCATGAGTTCTCCTCTGGTCCATACCCTTTCCAAGAGATCAGATACCAAAGCCTGCGCCCCCTAAACTTGGAGTCCAAAATGCTCTGCACCTCATATTCAAGCTCCTGATCAACCCAAACAGGAGTGGGCAACCTCCTCACCAGGGTAAATGATGGCTTTACCAGGGACACGTGAAACACAGGGTGGATTCTCAGATGTCTGGGCAGGGCTAACTTCACAGCAACAGGGTTAACCACCTTGAGGTTCTTGTAAGGACCAATGTAGCGAATATTAAATATGCTATACTTCCTAAAATGTAGATTTTTAGTAGACAGCCACACCACATCACCTTTCCTGTATTTGGGCTCTTTTCTCCTATGGACATCAGCATATTTCTTGAATCTGGCCTTAGCTTCGATTACCCTTGGTCTGGTGTCATTTAAAGTCTTTTGTATGAACTTCACCCTTTCCCGCACTTCGGGAAGTTTGTCAGATATATGGGGATGTACAAAAGGAATGAACCTTGGATGAAAACTATAAGTACTAAAATAAGGAGCAGTCTGAGTCGTGCTATGTTGTGCGCTGTTGTAAGCCACCTCAGCTTTCCACAGCCACTCCACCCAGGATTCAGTATTAGTATCCACATAACATCGCAGATACTGTTTCAGAGTCTGATTCAACCTCTCCGTCTGACCGTCCGTCTGTGGGTGAAAACTGGTAGAGGTCGCAGCAGAGATGTTCAAGGCAGAGCACCACACCTTCCAAAATTGTGCCGTAAATTGAGATCCCATTTCTGACACAATCACTCGTGGTAGCCCATGTAACCAAACAACGTGTGTCAATAACAGCTGAGCCACTTGCCCAGACGAAGGAGCTTGATTACATGCAATGAAATGTCCCAGTTTCGTTAGACTGTCTATAACCACTAGTATGGTAGTGCATCCCTGGTTCTTAGGCAGCCCAACAATAAAATCCAAATAAATGTGTTCCCATGGATTCGTAAGGGTAAGTAAGGGACGTAAGCATCTGTAAGGCTTACCCCGGTCAGATTTCATTTGTGCACAAATCTCACATTTCTGAATCATTGCCTTGATGTCGGTCCTGACTGTAGGCCACCAGAATTGCAGCAACACTCTTCCTATGGTTTTCTCCCCTCCATTGTGTCCAGCCACAGGTGTGGAATGACACCACTTCATTACTTCCTTGCGCAATACAAGAGAGAGAACCAAAATTTGATTACCTCTCATTGGAATTCCTTTTCTCATTCTCCAGTCTACATGATTTACTAACCATGCTTGCCAACTAGGTTTTGCCACCTCACTTTTGACCTTAGCTAGAAATTGTTCAGTGTGCAACATGCATATCACCTTTTCACGACTAATAATAGCTTGAGTCTGGATCTCAATGGGTTGAGTTGTGGATTCCTGCTTGGTAAGGGCATCGGCCTTTCTATTTTCTTTGCCCGGTCTGTAAGTAAGGACGAACTGAAATTCCTCAAAAAAGAGCATCTATCGCAATTGTCTAGGGGACAATACTCGAGCTGACTTCATAAATTGTAAGTTACGGTGATCAGTGTTTACCGTAAATATGTGTTTTGCCCCTATTAATTAGTGTCACCATTCCTAAAAATCTTCCTTAATGGCCAAGAGTTCTTTCTCTGCCACCGTGTAATGTCTCTCAGCCTCATTAAGCTTTCGGACATGTATGCCACTGGATGTAACTGCCCATTGTTTAAGTTCCATTGAGACAACACTGCTCCGCTAGCAACCTCGGAAGCATCTGCTTCCACTGTGTTAGGTTTCTCTGGGTTGGGATGAGCCAATATCAGTGCTGAGGTGAAGGCCTTTTTCAGATGCTCAAAAGCTTGTTGGGCTTCCTTAGTCCACCCAAATTTTACCTTCTTCTTCAGTAGACAGATTATAGGTGAAACCACTTGAGAGAACTGATCGATGAATCTACGGTAAAAATTGGCAAAGCCCAAGAAGCATTGCACAACTCGCACAGTGACAGGAATGGGCCATTCTAGTATCACTTGAATCTTTCATTCGGACATCTCTTGCCCCTGCTCGGATAACATCACCCCTAAGAACTCTACTCGGGGAACATGAAACTCACATTTGCTGAGTTTGCAGAAGAGGTTATTCTTTTGAAGATCTGTCAAAACCGATTTAACATGTTCACTGTGTATATCAGTGGTAGATGAATAGATTAATATGTCGTCAATATACACTATGGTGAAAACATCCAGATACTCCCTCAGGATTTCGTTCAAGAAGTATTGAAAAGCTGCCGGGGCGTTACATAGCCCAAAGGGCATCACCCGGTTCTCAAATAGTCCATACCTGGTGCGGAAGGCAGTCTTCCATTCATCACCCTGTCTCATCCGAACTAAATGGTAAGCCCCTCGCAGATCTAATTTAGTGAAGATGGTCGCATTCTTTACTTGATCCAACAATACACTAATCAGCGGAAGAGGGTATCTGTTTTTCATTGTCAGTTAATTAAGGGCTCTAAAGTCAATGCAAGTCCTCAACTCACCATTCGCTTTAGATATAAAAAACAAAGGAGAGGCTGCGGGTGATTTGGACGGGCGTATAAACCCGTTAGCTAGATATGCATCCAAATATTTCCTCAAATGCTCATTCTCTGCCTCTGATAATGCATATATGCGACCACAAGGCACCACCGCCCCCGGAATTAAATCAATCTGACAGTTGTACTGCCGATGCACTGGCAACACCTCTGCTTTCTTGTCTCAAAATCCTCCCCGAACTCTTGATACATATCTGGAAGAATGATATCTTGTTCCGCGGCAGTGGCAATAGTATGTCTCATAACCAGAGCTTGTATGGGAAAGGGCAACTGAACCGCACAGTGTTGCTTACAAAACAGAGATTCGAAACAAACAGTCTTTTTAGCCCAATCTATAGTTGGGTTGTGCTTTTGCAGCCATGGCAACCCCAATATTAGGCCATACTGAGGGGCTTTGATAATGTTGAACACTATTCGTTCAGTGTGGGTCTCATTACTTTACATTTCTAATTCCTGCGTTTGCCAGCGTATGGGTCCTGAGTCCAGCTTTCGGTCATCCACAGCTAAAACGATTTCCATCGCTGTCTTTATTTCTAACTGGTCTACCAGAGTTTTATCCATAAACAACCCAGTGGCCCCGGAATCAAGTAATGCCTTTACTGCGTATGAACCAAAACCAGCTTTTAACTGGATGTCTAAATAGAAATGGTCCTTAAAGGAACAGATTTCCTTGTTTACTGAAGGGATTACAGCATAGCCCTGGGGATCCCCTACCACCGACCCAGAGCCTTTTAGTTTTCCAACCCCTTAAGGAGGATTGCAGCTATCTTTTGCTCCCCCCCTGCTCTACCCTTCGGTTTCGAAAAGCAATTTCTCACAAAATGTCCTTTTTTGCCACAATATAAACAGAGGCCTAATTTCCTTCTTTGTTCTTTCTCCTCACTCGATAGGAAAGCCCTTACTGTCCCTATCTCCATCGGTTCGGGCGTGTTAGCTATTCTCCCCCCTGTTGACTGACTCTTCTCATATCGAGGAGAAGGGTGATCTCCTCGCTTCTTCTCCCCCTTACGTTCACTGATCCTGTAATCCAAACGCAAAGTTAGGTTAATCAAATCTAGGCAGGAAGTAGGTTGGGGATCTCTCTGGGCTAAAACGTCTTTCAGATCTTCCCTTAACCCCTGATAAAACAAAGCCGCTTGCTTTTCCTCAGGCCAATGAGTTTCAGCCACCAACATTAGAAAAGTGGTAATGTACCAAACCAATTGCTTGTTGCCTTGCCTCAATTCCAGTAAATCTCGATCTGCGGTAAAGGTAGTGGCTCTACGATAAAACAGGCACTCAAATTCTTGCCGAAAACCATCCCAATCATACAACAAGGCATCATCTTTTCTAACCAAAGGAACGGCCCATTAAGCAGCATCCCCAACCAATTAAGAAATCACAAAGGCAACTCTGGCTTCATTTGTAACAAATACCTTTGGACGACAAGTGAAATGCAACAGTATTTGTGTCATGAACACCTGCACCTTGGTAGGGTCTCCATTGAATCTTTCCGGAACTGCCAAGGGTATTTGAGTGGGCATTTCCACCGTAAAAGGGGTGGAAGCGGAGGCAGGGCCACTCATTGACCACGAAAAGCCCCCATTAGATCGACCTCCTGTCAATTGGATTTCTCTGTAACCTATCCACCCTTTCTTGCAAAACTGCTGCTTGCTCCCGTGAAGCCGCCAACTCAGTCTGTACTAACTGTAAGGCAACTAAAACATCATCTAACGTGGCCATACTTGAGGAACCGATCGACCAGGCGGTGTAGAAAACGTGGGTAGATTATTCTGTCATCTGCAGATTACCCTGGAGTCGATTTGATGCTCAATTATGGTCCACCTCTTGATCGTCTCAATTCTGTTAGTGTAATAACACAGAATCTTGATCGGATCAAGTGAGGGAAGGAAAGGAAGGGAACAGCAGGGAAGGAGACCTAAAGAAGAAATCCACACATTAGCCACCACATATATTCAAACACTTATAGGCTGTATCTAATACCTGTAAAGCAAAATACGTAGGCTTAGAGACAAGATATCTTTTGTTGATCAAAGATAGATGCCTCAGAATAGTCTGATCCTGTAAAACATGATAATACACATCATATCAAACCCTTATAAGTGTTCTTGCTAAACAATGTTTATGAAGTCAGTTTGAATCTCAAGGTACCTACCAATTGTAACTATTGCCCAGCGTCACAGGGGAAGAGGTAGAACCTCTTGTAATGCTCCTCCCCTGTTAATAGCGAATAGAAAACATAGAACAAGTTAGCTCTCCACAAGCCAGGTACTCTCTATCCTTTAGAGAATATACCGGAAATAAGGATGTAGAATACTTTGTAAGAATTCAATAAGGTAAGAATGCTCATTAGGCTAAAGAATGTTAGTTCTCCAGGTTCCAAGTCATGAAACACTAAACCAAGGAAGGATAAACCTGCAGGGTTGTTCACACCCCTGCAGTAGAAATATACAAACGAAAGTCAAGCAGTGAAAGACGCAGTAATCCTTGAAAGAATCAACAAATAACGAAATACACAGACTCAACCGAGTCTCTTATGATAAGGGAGCCCTCTCCTCGAGGTTCGAATACCAACCTCTAACGAATGTCCTCTAGAACACATGCTTGTTAGATATGAGTTTCCTGAAACAATCGGCCGTATACAAAGTACACAGCAATGTATTTAAATGCCTCCTTTACTCGCATCTCACGAGCGCACAAGCACCGCATCACAACCAAAGCGTGCTACTCCACGCACAACAAGTCAAGGTCTGAATCCAATAGCGTGTGACACATGCATCGAGGGTTAATACTTTACCCCCTCCAGGTGCACCGCAGCATAATCCAAGGGCTGGAACACCAACACGACCACAGCACCGCAGCTCACGGGAACACGAACAAGGCAGTTCCACTGCCGTCGGAATTGACAATAATCTGCCTCAAATCTTCCGGAAGGAAGTCTTTTGAGGTTTCCGGCCGGGGAATACTCCCAGAATTCCCTGCGGAGAGAATAGGAAGTAACCCCCCAGGGATCATGGGAAATGAAGTCCACAACATGCCGCATGTATCTGCTGTTCCCCCAGGAATCAAAGCGGGACAGCGTTCACCCGATGGCAATCTGTGACACTTTGTGACTTAGACCGGGTACTCCACGACCAGATAACCGCAATTGGCATTTCTTGCTTCTAAGCGCTACTTTTTTTCAAAACCTTTAAAAATTGCATATCTCCGGTTCTACTTATTGGATTTTTGTTGGTTTGGTCTTAAATTATTTATTAAAGTTTAATCTATTTTTCTAGAATAGTGTGGGATTTTCTTGTGTCATGTTTTCATTTTATTACTGTTTAAATTGCTGCATAAACACTTGATACATTGCCTCTAAGTTAAGCCTGACTGCTTTGTACCAAGCTACCAGAGGGTTAAGCACAGGTTAATTTGGGTGTCTGCCTGTGTTCCACCCTGACAGGAATTGTGGCTGTTGCTTGAGTAGAGTGTCACCCCTTTCAACCAATAACCCTTTTTCTCACAATTTCTGCAAAAGTTGTATATGTATTCAATTATTATGTTTGCCTGAATGTGTTACGGGATATTAGAATCATTTATATAGCACACCAGGTGCCTTAGGTATGGCATCAGTGTTTTCCACTCAACGCCAAAAGGTTTTGTGTTGCAGTCAGAGTCTGAGCAGCCATATAAAGATCAGTTTAGTGTATTGATTTTTGATTCAATTCGAAGTTGGGTTCAACTTCAAGCTATTTAAGAAGTAGGTTCTGGGTATGATTTTGATGTTTGAGGGTGCAATGCTAGGCTTTCCTGATTGTTTAAGCATATCGTAGGTCAGCTAAGGTCCTGCAAGCACCCCTCCTTTTGTTCTGTTTCCTAATTCCATTGCATAGATGTATTCTCCATTTTCAGCCACCCACTTGCCATTCCCACATTTACACCAAGAATGTATAGAATTGGAATTATTGGGAAATCAGTAATTCCAATCCTGTCCCCATGGATTAAACTTCCAAAGCCTAGGAGTTGCACACCCAGAAAGCATGACTGTCACTTTTAGTTACCCAATATTCTACAGCCAGCCTCTGGATGAAGTATTTCAGAATTGTGCGGTGAGAACAACTGTAAGTGGTAGAGTAGGGAGTGTTTTGAAATGAGCTAGTGAGAGAGAGCACCTGGATAAACAGTGAATTGTACTGTGTTGTGCAATGCGCTCTGAGATCCTTGTTCTGCTGGAACAGCATGCATGCTGAGAATAATTAGTGTGAAGACGGTCATAGACCATCTGTTATGTAGAGGCAGGTGGAGTCCTTGTTGAATCAGTTTTGTTCCACTCCAAAGTGCAGCAAGGAAAATGTCCCTTTCTCCATTTCCTCAGCCACAGACACAACTGACTAGGGACAGCACATATGTGTGAAGAGTTAGGGTTACATTTTGGCAACAAGGGACCATGGGCCAGGTGTACAAAGACTTCCGTTTGAGATTTCCTAATAGCTATTAGGAAATTGCAAACAGCTATGTACAACAGTGGGGCATATTCTCAAGGAACTATCGCCGAGTTAACGGCACTTTATCACAGCCAAATTCACGATAAAATTATCGCCCCATTCACAAGCTGGTGCTAACAGCCGATAACACCAGTTTACCTGCGATAGCAGCAGCAAAAAACATCGCCAAAGATGACCCCGGCAACTATCGCTAATGAGATGCAGAGTAGGCGTTCCCGAGCAAAAATCCGCGACAACACCACTCCCCAACATTCTCAACGACCAGCCAGATCGGCGATAAGATCTCAAAACATGCGATAAGGCGCGTTAGCAGCATGAATCTAACACCTGCTCTGACCTGGTGCAAAGTCGGACGACAACCTGCACCATCAAAGGGAGCCCAGCCCAGAGCCACACATGAAGAACAACAGATGCCATGGAGCCACTGACCATGCATCCCGGAGCCCCAAGAGGGCAACAACACCCACCGCCACCACCCCCAGGACCCCCCCTCCCCCCGGGGCCCCACTCCGGGCACCCCCCACCCACCCCTGGACAAAGATATGTCACATCAACGTTACAAAATCATAAACAAAACAATGTGCCTGTTGTCGCACAATTACAACACCTAACATACATGTGTTGTCAGAAAAATGAGAATCATACATTCATCTCAGAATTTGCAAATAATTAGTTTCATTCAGAATAAACACAAAACAACTATTTTGAAGAGTCATGGCGGGTCCTCTCAGGACAATCTGTAAGTCACAGCCTGCAAAACAAAATTCCAGATAAAAAGGTGTGTCATGCGCTCATCAAATGACAAAGAGAGCGAGCGAAAGAGAGAGATAGAGATAGAGAGAGTGAGAGAAAGAGAGGGAGAGGGAGAGGGAGAGAGAGAGAGAAAGAGAGGGAAAGAGAGAGAAAGAGAGAGATTGTACAAGGAGCGCAAGGCCAATCGGGCTCTTGGCTCATACATGCCAACTGTTGTGTGTGTATCGCTATTGGTGCACACTAAGTCAAAGGCCTGGCATCAATTGCAATGCGAAGGCCACATCACATTTCAAAAATGCAAGCAGTAGTCAGACCAACATTAGGAATGAAAGCTCCTTTGTCTCAATACACAAGGCTGAAGGACATCTGAACCCCCGACCTTGGTCTTGAATGCTGCTGGCACTCCCTGCGAGAGATACCATACCAGATCTTGACGACTCCCACACCACGAACTGCGCGAATGAAAGACCAACGTGTCCACTCCCCACACACACTTGTCCCTGCTTGAGGTACACCTGCATGGGATGCTCCTGACACATAAGTAAAAAACAACCCATACGCCCAAACGTTGCACACAAATACGACTCATTGCTCCGAGCAGTGGCATATCATCCACATAACTGCCGCCTGTCAGAAGAGTGCCGGTGCTACGAGACCAACAAAGGCAATGGCTGGCAATCCCGGGCACATGCACAACCCCTGTCAAGTGGAACTGTACCGTGCACGAATGCTGCATCTGTTGGGATCACTGCCACTGTTGCGCATCAGTTACCGTCTGAGTTTCCGTCTTGCGTACGTCACCTGCGTCCAGCCCTGGTTCCACTGTCGATCATGCACATTCGAGTGGCCCATGGATGTCTGCCTATCCAACACAACGGTAGCTGAACTGGATTATGACTTGTGTGTGCGCCCCCTGTTGGCCCACGACCAGGAGTGTAACCTTGATACCCGTGCATGGGATGCCTTGATATTTGGCGTATGTGCAGGCAGTTGGGCATGGGAGATTGCACAACTCCTCGTGTGCAGTGACCACACCGAGGTGCTCCCCTATTGGGCTGTGTTGCGGATTGGTGAAACGGCGTGGACGGAGCACAGCTGCCCGGACCAGGTGATGTATTGGCTTGCCCTCGTGTTCCTTGACCTCGACAACGATGTACTCTTGGAACAGATTACCCCTGAAGCAGCGCTCGCATTCATGGACGAGTAACTACGTTCCTGCAGCCACAACTGATTGTCACCCACAGCACAGGTCCCCACACCTTGTAGCATCTTGGAGGAATGGTCACATATCCCACCACAACAGTGGACATGTCTGCCTTCGCCTGGACTCAGAATGCATGTGCGTGGACCTACGCGTGTGTACACACACCTGTGCAAGGTGATGCAGTCCCATGGGCGGAGCTGCACAGAGTCGTTTGGCAACGTTCCAAAATCGGAGAAACTGCTGGGGGTAGAGTACACACATGGCAATGTAGTACGACATGTGACCTTGTAGGATCCTTTCACCTGCTCACTGTCAGCAGAGCACACAGTCAGCGCAGTCCGGTGCTACAGCACTATGCAGATCCCATGGGCTGTGAGTCGTGTCCCCTGACACGGGCCAATGAGCAGACGCCAAACATCACATGACTCGTCCATCAAGGCAAGGTGGGCTGAGACCGTTGACATCCGTAATGATTTGTGTTCACTTTTGCCACCCCATTACTTGCACCTCGACATGTTCCTAAGCTGCCTGTAAGTGTCTTAAACATTGGTCTGCATGTTGTAGCCCTTGCCCTGCCCGTACTGACACGCACATGCCAATAAAGTCTACGCAACTTCACTAGTGTACAACTGTGATGCGTGTTGATTATAATGACAAATCGTGTGCCTACATGTGCATTGTCCGTACACATGGAGGGATTGACTGACGCTTGTGAATTGGGGGTGAGTCCCTATTGACAGCTCCACCTCTGTGAGCCAGACATTGTTGTTGGGATAGTTGCTGGCAGACCTGTGCTCTTACGTGTCTCCAGCAATGTGAGTATGGAGTCCAACTTCTTGCCATGTAGATCAAGGTTATCCATCAAAACAGACTGTGTCCACACAGATGTGTGTGAGTAGGTATGCGAAGAGACGTTCTGTTGTCACATGTGATGTGGGACACCACTTCAGGACTGCTACCGAATTTGACATTTCTACACACAGCCCTATTTAATACATGGACGTGGGGCTACGTTGGGGGGTAACAAGATTGTTGTTCATGTGCAATGAGGCCACAGCTAGTTCACACCTTCACAGTCATCTAATTGGCCATGTGGGTCAGGGTCAAACATGCGCATTGATGACATTTACCAGGGTGTACCTTTTAGTGCAATCAATGTCCCTACATCCATCCAAACTTTTATACGTGAGTGAACAGAGACATGACACATCTGTGTGATTTGGAATGTTTTATTCACAATCTGGGGAGTGTCAGAGCTGGAGCAGTACATGGCCATTTCAGGCCCACATAACATGGTTGCCCAGTGGTGGGCCAACCAGAGTCCTTGGGGGAATGCAAAGTTAATCTGAAGAGGAAGAGTTCAGTCCGCAGGCAGATTGCTGTGTCATTGGTACCAGAGCAGATATGGCAGTCCATGTCGGGGTCCAGGTGAATGTCGCAGAGTGTTTCGGGGGACAGTGGGAGGTGTTGTTTCAGGGCATGATGCAGAGAGCAGAACCAGGCAGGGACAGGCCATATGGCGGGGACAGATGCTACTACCTCCTTCTTCACACAGTCATTACCCTCCACATCTTACTCCTCTGAGACGTCTTCTGTGTCCGGTGTGTGTGGTGGGGTTATGGCTGCGTCACTGTGTGCCACTGACACATCAGGGTGCGAAGGTGATAGGGCTGCATCACTGTGTGCCACTGACACGTCAGGGGGTGGAGATGTGTGTGTCGAGGTTCCTGCAGCAGTCATCTGGTACAGGCTCAGTGGCAGCAATGGCAAGATGAGGATCTGCAGGGCATGGAAGATCCCAGCTACATCTCGCTGGTGTTCAGCCGTGGCAGCCATACTTCCATCCTGCATCGGCTCCATGGTCTCCATTGTCCTCCGCATCTGTGCCAACTCTGTGCTGTCATCGCTGGAGCCTGTCTGACTAGACAATTCTTGTATCCAAGTAATGGCCCCAGCGATATCAGCCAAGGATTGTTGGTGAGCATGGTGCGGACAGTGGGTGTCCGTTTGGGACTGTAGGTGCTCCCTGATGGAACTCAGGCACCCACGTGTGGCATCGAGTTTGGCTGCCATGAGGTCGAACCCCACCCTCAGCTGATCAGCCATCTTCTCCTGGCACCCTAACACACGGTTTTGGAATTCCATGTGTTGGTCGTGGGGGTCCTGGGAGACAGCCGTGGTGGTGTGTGCTTCCTGCTGTGTGGTCTGTGCAGGGTGTGGGGTCACCGCGATGCAGCTGGGCTGCCCTGCTCCTGGAGGTGGGGTGCGGAGGCTGTCCACGAGCCGTTGGAGTGTGTCTCAGCAAATGTGCAGGGTGTCCTCTTCATCATCACTGAAGAGATGTGTGGTCTGCTCTGCAAGGGGTGTTGATTGTCCCTCTGCAAAGTAAAGGGGAGATGCAGGTTAACAGTGTGTTTCATGTATGTCGATGCATTGTAGATGTTTACATTCAGACTGTATGACAATGTACATTGTGACTGTTTTGGTGAAGCTGGCTATTTGATGGGAGATAGTGGACATTTCGACTACATGACGGATGTGTGGTTGTACTCGTACATTGTCATCTCACAGTGTCATGCAGTGCCAGATGTGATTGGGCAGTTTCTACGCACGAGCGGCACCAGTTGTCTCCTCTGTCCTGTGGTGTTTGGGTTGCACTTTGTACCACATTGTCGTCAATGTTGATGTACTGTGATTGCTATATGTGTGTGCTGCATTGTTGGCGATTCGCCCCTGCAGCTCTGCTTTGGCGGACCCTTATCCCTTTGAGTCGGTGTGCCTTTGACTTGTGTGCTTTTCGGGTGCTGGGATGTTTGTGACTTGAGTCATTTGTACTCCTGGACAAATTTTGTACTCTTGTGCATTGTTTGTCTGCAGATGTGTTTTTGACGTCATGGGTTGGAGATGCACGTGGATGTGTCAGAGTGTGACCTGCTCCTTTACGGATGTGGTCCGCACTCAGCCACCTCAATGTCGTCTCGTGCACCATGTCATGTATTGTGACTTCAGCCATGCTATCTAACAAGCAGTGTCACTTGCAATGTCAGTGTGGCTCACAGAGCCGCTGCTTTTCTGGATTCAGCACATGTGCATGGGTAGGTTGTGGCATTGGTGATATGGAGGGGGGCCCATTTGTGCACATGGTGGACGGGGGCCTACTTGGTGTTTCTATGTGTGCTGCAGTGTGCCAAGGGTATCAGGGACATGTTCCACACTCATTGTGGGTGTGCAGTGTGCTGCACATGATTGTGCATGTGTGCCATTGTGCCCATCTCCCCCCGTCCCCCCAGTCCCTGGTCGTTACTCACCCTGTTGCTGTTGGGTCAGGTCATATCGAGCTGTATCCAGACCCCCAACTCCTTGCACCGTCTCCACACTGATGACTGTGGCCACCATTTCCTCCAGCTCATCCAGCTCCTTCTGTGGCGCTGGACTCCCACCTCCAGTCGCCTTTGCTGCCTTCCTGTTGGCAGCGAGTTTCTGTTTGGTTTGGCTGTGCAGTTCATGCCAGCGCCTCTTGACCTCCTCCATTGACCTCCTCGACACTCCGACTGCATTCACGTTGGTGACGATCGACTGCCATATTTCCATTTGTGTTGCCAATGACGCAGTGGAGGTGACGAACAGTTGTTGGTAGTGTTCTATCACCTCCGTGACGATGATCCGGTCTTCCTGCGGACTGAACCCCGTCTTCCTCGTCCTCTTCTCCTTGCCCTTCCCCGGAAACGGGGTTCCTGGCTGGTCCTCCGTGGGGCTTGTGGGGTTCGGGTTGTCCTCTGCACTCGGTCCGGGTGCATCCATGAGTGCTACGCAGTTTGATTTGGTTTTGGTGTGTTTTTTGGTTGCTTTTATAGTGCGTTTTCCCGCATGACGCGTGGGAATTGCAGGCCTGTCGCTGGTTGTCGCTGATTTTTGTATCGCGATTTGGGGCATCGCAGGTTTTTTCACGTTCATGTTTCGCATTTTTTCAGCGTCGCGTTAATTTTTGGGCGCTCATTTGGCGCGTTGTCCTGCTACTATCACATGGTGCCGCCGGGTTGGGAATACCACGTTGACACGGTGTTATTTTCCCGCAATAGACTGCGATGTGAAGAGTTGCGTTAAGCAACTTTTGCGGTAGTTATCACATGTTCTTGAGAATATGCCCCAGTGTGTATTACACTGTTTGCGATTCCCAGTGGGGCGCAATTAACATACCTCATTAATATTCATGAGGTAGGTCTCATTTTGTGACCCTTTGGGAATCGCTTAAAACACAGGGATGTTGGCCTGATGGGGACAGCAGACCACCATGTCTGTGTTTGCTTTTAAATAAAGCAACTTTTTTTTAAAAATGCAGCCTGTTTCCCTTAAAGGAAAACGGGATGCGTTTCAAAAACAAAAATGCAAAGTTTTCTTTTCATTTTTTAAGAGTATGCAGTGGTCCATGGGACCACTGCCTGCTCTTAAAAAATGCTTTGGCATACATTCACAAGAGGAAGGGGTCCCCTGGGGACCCGTTCCCGTTTGCGAATTTGTTACCACCAAATTTAATTTGTTGGTAAAAAGCAAATGTTTTGTGACCGCATTCTGGTTGCAAAATATTCACACATACCACTGCGAGTCGCTATTAGTTAGGGACACCCTTTACACGCCCATTCCTAATACCGACTCGCTAACCCATTTTGCTATTAGGTAATAGGTTACTGAATCGCAAAATGGGTTTAGTACATGTAAAAGGGTATTTTTGCGGCGTAAACCAGACCTGTGGACCAGAACTTTGAGACAGAAGAAGACTGGAATTAAATGGTGCAATGCATTCTAGATTTGTAGGCTAGCAGAGAAAATTCACTACCTGTTTTGTATCTTTGCCTTAAGTTGCTGCGGGGCTGCTCATGATAAGGAGCCAGGGTAAAATTAAAGATGGTGCAGAAGGGTGACAGGTTTGCTCCATGGTTCTGCGCAGGGCGGGACTAGAAACCAAAATCAGCCCTGACAAGCATGTTCAAACCTGGAGACCCTGACCAGAAAGGTTCCATTGTGGCAGTTAGGTCATGTCAGTCCATCCTGCTCCCAGAGCAGACACCAAGCCTGTAGCCCACCCACAACATGCAAGAATGACCAGTTTGTTCAAGATTATGTGTCTGGTGGGACCACGAAGGTATAGGGCACCTCGAGACAAACTGTACTGTGTCTGAAGATCTGTGATGGTCTGCAAAAATGTGCGTACATTAGCCATGTTTGCCACATATAGAATGTGGCCCAGCGCTATTTGGTGCCCTCACCTATATTGGTTACTCCTCAGAGTTACAATTTGCATTTTCATTTTAATATGAAGGAAGCACATCATCTATGACAATATTTACCCACAGTTCAACAATTTCTTGAACCACAGATGAATTTCAGTGGAGCATTTTGGGTGAGCTTAAAGATAAAATGAAACAGTGAAGCACAAGTAAAGATACCTCAGTAGAGCTGTTTGCAATTCTAAAATTCTATCAGTATAGGGTAATGACTATATAGAGCTAAATAAATACGATTCACAAACTGGCTTTAAGATCAATTTGAAATGTATTGATGAGACTAGATATACATAATATATGCTTTGTTATGCATTGTAAATTGTATGTATCGTATTGTAACAAATCTGTTCCTATTCAGCGGGCACTTGGCATGGCAGTTATGGCAATACTGTTCTTATTGGAGCAGAACCAAATCTGATTTGCATGTAACTAGTATCTATCTGAGGTGGCATGGTGGATAAAAAAAATGATGTAGTAGATTATGCCCCCCGAATAATTGCCAGTGGCTAAAATTAATTCAAGCAATCCACCATTTCTCATTCAACGGGTATGTCCAAACATGAGTCCATTGCCCTCTTGGCAATAGGACTCAAGCTGCACCCTACTGACACGGCCTAAATAGACAAAAACTGGCCTGGGGTTGCCCATTCAGAGAGGGTTTAGCCTGGAAGTTACACCTGGACTGATCCTACTTAAGTTGGGCAAAGAAATGATGGGTTGGATTGCATCCCAGGGTAATTACTAGTGTCTGAGATTAATTCACGCAGTCCACCGATCACTATTTTGTTTTTCCTAAATGTATAAAATATATTTTTTTTGTCTTGATTAGTTTATGCAATCAGAATGAAAGGGAATAACCACACGTGCAACATTGAAACATCTAGATTATTGCAATCTTGTGAAATAAGTATTTGAATTTGGAACATCTGAGGACTTTACATTTCCATGGCTAAAATAATAGACGGTATTAAGAAATTAGAGAGGTAGTTGAAATTCATACTCCATGGTCACAAAGATATAAGACTGAAACTTATCGGTGGTGCAAGATATTTTTGAACTGTGCATAAATATTATCATATCTGAGGAAGCCAAATGTGAAATATATATTCCCATGTGGTGCAAAAGTTCTTGCATCACGCATTCGTTTCAGGCTTATTTCAGAATAACCATTTCCGAGAAAAAGGGGAGCTGAGAAAAAGGGGGGGGGCAAATATGTCTTCCCCATTTTTCTAAAGGAATTTTAGACAAAGCTACAGCCTAAACTGCTGAACAGATTTACACCAAATTTGGCAAAAAGTTGGATCTTGGTCCAGAAAGAGTGCTTTTTGTGTTTTTGTGTAAATCCATTCAGTAGCTTTGAAAAATTAAGGTTAAAAATAATTGTATATATCATGCCGCATAGAATCCCGAAGCCGAAAGATCTCATCCTGACATCTGATTGGCTGCCACTACCTTTACCAGGAAGTGGTGGCAGCCATCTTAGGACTTGGAACTCGGTCCTGCGTTCTAAGAAAGATGCAAAAAAAAAAAACATAAGGGGCCAGGGTAGGGATACTTGTCCCCCTAGGCTTGGGGCAAAAATAAAAATGGTGCTGTAGATTTGCAGAGATTTGCGAATCCACAGCAACTTTTTAAAAAAAGTAAAAGCTCATGCTCCCTTGCCTTTCAAACACCCCCCAGAGTGGGCCTGGGCCGGAGGGGAAGGCGCAGTGTTTTTTTAAGGGGATGAGGATGCAGGCCCCCTTTCCAAGCCTCCAAGAGGCCCTGGGGACCCGTCCCCTGGGGCTGATAATTTAATAAAGGGGAAGGAGGCCACTTGTCCCCCTCCCTGAGCCATGAGTGGACCCGGGAACCCCATCCCCCAGGGCTATATTTTCAATAAAGGGGAGGGGGCCGCTTGCCCCGCTCCCTGAGTCATACAATTGCCTTGGTGACCCCATCCCCTGGGGCTGGCTTGGCAAGAGTGTTCCCAATCCCTGGTACACCATCTATTTTACTGCCCACGAGTGTGGGCAGGAGAAATACCAAATTAATCCACCGGGCAGGAGCAAAAAGCTGCTCCCACCTGGTGGGAAACAACACATTTCCCTGCCTGCGTTCTAGGGCAGGGAAATGCTTTGATTGCTCCCACACCATGGGAGCAAAAGAAAACGGCTCCTGCGGGGTTGGAGGAATGCCGGCTCCCACTGCACCCAGAATCGGGGGCTGGCAGGTGAGCCAGTGGGGCTGCAGGGGCCCTGGGCTTCCCCCCGCAATCCCCAATGAGACCGCACTGTGGTTTGCCCTGGGTGGGGACAGAACACCCCACTTAAAATAGAATTATGACTTGTTGTGGCGTGGCCCAGGTGGGCATGGGGGCAGCCATTACCTAAAAAAAAATGCTGGATTTTGTGTGCCTGTGGTGGCCTGATGCTTGCCCCGTTGCCCCTAGTAAAAAGAAAATACTGTCTGTCCCGGGTGGGACCAGGACGCCTAGAAAAACAAAGCAAAAAGTGAATATTAAAGGGAGCAGCCACTCATTTATTATTCACTGCTCCTTCAAGTAGCGCCCCATAATGCCCTGAGAGATCTACTTACACATATTTTGTTTTTGGTGATGTCCCTAGAAGGGTTTTTAATGTTGTGGGTGGGCTGTAGGGAGATCCACTCCACCCCTCCACCCCCCCCCCCAGCAACACATTGAATCCATGACACGAGGAGAATTTTCCATATTTTTCTAACACATTTCCCACACTTTTGCTCTATAGCTGGGATTGCCACCCAGGGGTCTGTTTAATGTTATGTGTTAAATATATATCACATAAAATACAAGTCCTTTATGTGATTTGTTTACCACTGCATTTTTGGGGGTGTAAAATGTAAAAAAAAAGGTAGAACAGAGACATACTTGTTTTATTTTTTTTCTTAAATCTATATATAGCATTTTTCACTGCCAAAA
The DNA here is from genome assembly GCA_963921515.1 of Calotriton arnoldi. Taxonomy (NCBI): domain Eukaryota; kingdom Metazoa; phylum Chordata; class Amphibia; order Caudata; family Salamandridae; genus Calotriton; species Calotriton arnoldi. The sequence continues at coordinate 53,837 of CAWUFW010022053.1, read as the reverse complement.
TGTAATACTAAAAGCTATGTAGTAAGATAGAGTCACAGAAACATAGTTCAATAAAACTTTATTTAGTATTTTTAAGTCATTTTTGAAATATACATTTGCTTTAAATTACTGGAAATGTTTGGAGAAAGATGATCGATCTTTATATATAGGGTGGGTGTGGGAAGGGGTTTGGCTGCCTGCAGGAGTTGGCCTGTGCACAGCGTGGGGTTGGCTATCTGCGAGGTGCTAGCCGCAGGGCTTGGCTGCAGGCTAGGCCAGCGGTCAAACTCTGTAATTTGGCCCATCACCCATGAGCAAGGCGTTTGTAACGCCGAAACGCCTAGGGTGCTTTTATCCACTGCTGAGACAGATTACACTTGGATGCAATAAACCCCATTAATCCTCAACCACCGTGATTGCACAACTACTCGGGCTCAACTGAGTCCGGAGCCATGCCGTGCAGTTTCTGTGTTCAGGCTGCCTCCACTGTATGCGTACCAATGCTGAGAGGAATCAGGGGGCAACGAGGCCGAAGGATATGCAGATATATATGTATTCCAGTCATGCCTAAAGATGCGATTGACGTGTTCAGTGACTGTGTTATCGAGGAACTTAGAAGACTAAGGGTATATTCACAAGGACCTACCTCTGATTTATCTCCACCTTAACCCATCAAAAGTGGAGATAGATCTAACACCCCATTCACAAGCGGGTGCAAACTGCGGACATCGCCAGTATTCCCACGACAACTGCCCCAAAATTTATCTCCATGGTGGACACCACCAACTAACCCTAATGAGAGGCAGAGTAGGCGTTCCCGTGCAAAAACACACGAAAAAACCACAACACCACTTTCACAATGAACTGCCAGATCTGCGATGCGAACCAAAAACAGGCGATAAGCCACGGTAGCAGCAGGGATTTAACACCTGCCTTTTGCTGGTGTTAAGCAGGACGACTACCTGCAGCATGAAAGGGAGCCCAGCCAAGAGCCATATCTGAAGACTCACAGATGCCATGGAGACAATGATCATGCAGCTCCGAGACCCATGAGGGCCACAACACCCACCCCCACCCACCCCAGGCCCGCCACCACCCCCAGGACCCGTCCCGCCCCCCCCCGGGAACACCACAGAGGCAGCGTACACAAAGACAGCAGACCCACCTGAAACGCACCTGCCGCGCAGACCCAACGCCAGAGGAGGACATTGCCCACTACAGGCCCAAAAGGACAACCATCCCCCACATCCTGACCCACATCCCCCACCTGCTGACGGTACCAACCCAGCGGAAAACCAACATCCCTCCGCAGACAAAGCTGCCGGCTGCGCAGCACATGTCGGCCTCTGGTACCATCCAAACCATAACTGCCAGAGTTGGAGGAGTCACACAGCCAGCCCCATCCAAGGTCATCACACCTGTCCTGGATGCCAACATCAGCCTGGTCCCCCAGAACCTCCACGTCACCCACACTGCGCAGGAGCAGCTGGAGACCAAGCAAGGCCCCTACGCCATAGCTGGATTCCCTCACGTGTCAGGACCAACAAACTGCACACATGTACCCCTCGTACCCCCTGCCGACACTGCACACAACTACCACAACAGAAAGCACACGCATACCATGAATGTGCAGGCAATAGTGGACCGCCCGGGACTCCTCAACAATGCCGTGTCCAACTCCCCAGGCAGAGTGCATGATTCTCACATCTCCCGACAGTCCATCATCACCCAGCGCTCCCAGGATGGCACCCATGGAAATGCAGTGCCCGTTGGTAAGTCCAAAATGAACACACCACACACCTCCAGCCCACAGTCATGCAACTCATGACACTGGCAATGGGCACAGAGCACAACTACATTCAACATGACACACAACATGCCAAGCGACCAGACACGACAACACGACTCCATTGGGAATCTGGCCTTGCCATGCCCACAACCCAGCCACGGCATGGCATCACAGACACACAATAGCAGGATGTGAGGAGAGGCATGGAGCAGGCATGTGCGAGAGCGGCAAGTGACTAAGGAATGTGAACCTACCCAATGCCAGGTGTGGCGTGGAGGTGCCGGACAGACCACAGAGTGCAAACCACGGAAATGGCCATGTGGAGATCAACTGCTGGTGCATGGAGTGTAGTGGCCAGTGGACGCTACCATGTCCCCACAGGCTGTGGGCCAGAACGCGGAAATGTCGCACGTTACGTCCTCCCCTGTATGTGCGGGCGGAGTGGGTTGGACCTGCGTACACCAGGCCTGCGTAGGGGTGTGAACAAAGAGCCCGACGCACTGGGAGTGGTTCTCATTCAGAATGGACAACGCGTCTGCCAGGGCGGTGCATCTCAGCCCGCCACGAGTCCTGCGCCGGGCGTGGCAGGACCTGCGTCCCTGTGCGCCTGCTGCACCCCGGGCCGCTGGTCCCCAGACCCGTCATGCCTGCCCAGGCTCACCAACGAGGCTCCGCTCACCTGCCTACACTGGCGTGTGTCAAAGAGGGCCCACCACGTGCCGGTGCAAGCTCCAAGCACCAGTCCCGCGACCTCTGCAGCCTCCGCAGACCATCGCTGGCCCACATTACTCCTTTCTCATTTACATACTCCACCGGCATCCTCTTCAGCCCAGTAGGTCCCACATGTGGAACTGTGTCCTGAGTCCTGAATGGCAGTGACCCCAAGTCCGTGGCAGCGGCCACAGCACCAGACTCCCTTCGATCAGTGAGGCATAATTCCATATCGCAGGCCTGAGACACGTGGTGCCACTAACCCTGTTCAACGCAAGCCGGCGACACGTGGTGCCACTAACCCTGTTCAACGCAAGCCGGCGACACGTGGTGCCACTAACCCTGTTCAACGCAAGCCGGCGACACATGGATGAGGGCTCAGGCCTACCCTGCGGACCAGTAGGTCCCACATCTAGCACTTAGCCCGAATCATAAATGGCAGAGTCCACACCAGTGAACGCACAGAGAGGAGTAAGAGGAAGATGCGGCTCACTCCGGACGAAATCCAGATCAGAGTCACGGAGGTGATCGAACACTATCAACAACTGACCTGGTGCCATCAACCCTGTTCACCGCAAGTCCGCGTCCCGTGGTGCCACTGAACCTGAACTACGCAGGTCGGTGGGGCCCTCCAACCTAAGCCGGCGACAGTCGTTGAATGGCCCGTGCTGACCGCTGCCTCAGGCCTACACTGCGGTCCAGTAGGTCACACATGTGGAACTGTGTCTTGGGTAAGATGTGGAGGAGTCCACACCATTGGACACACCTCATCGCAGGCGGCATCCCCTATCAGCACTGGTGCCACCAACTCTGTGCGCAATGAGTCATGGGCACTATCTGGTTGGACCTTGGTGGCGTCTGAGTCCATGTCCTGGTGGTTTTCTGCATCTTCCTCTGGCTGGACCGGACTTGGTGTCCGACATGTGTCTGTTCCATTCATCTCCACCATAGTGACTGTTTCAGCGTGGTTCTGCCCTCTGCATCATGCCCTGGGGGTACACCTTCCACTGTCTACCGAGACACTCCGCGACAACCCCCTTTGACATCTACGGAAACCTGCTCTGCACTCGTGACCCTGCACCAGTGCCCCGCAAGTCAGCGGCCCGTGGCGGTAGGCCCGTGCAGGACGCTGTGCATCCGGGGCCACTAACTCTGTGCAGCACAATTCATGGGGCCTTTATGGTTGAATGGTTGTGTCCTTTACGATGTACACTGATGTCCATTTCTGACTGTACCAGGCAGCCCTTGCCGGCTGGTGTGCACACACCCCACACACATCCACATCAGGCCTGATTTCACAGTGCACATTAAGGTTTCCACCTCCTCCTGAGTTAGAGGAGGGAAGCTCACCAATGAATTTACCTTCAGGCAAGGTGAGGGTTCTATAGTAGCGGCAACCATCTGCGTACTGCCAGCAGAGGTGATCTTATTATAGATAATATCAATTTTCTGTATAAAATAGTCAGAAATTTTATCACAGAGGGTTTGAGATGAGGCTTCCTCTAGATCACAGGCTTTAGGATTTGTAAAGGCTTTCAGAATCTGGAACAGAGCTTTAGGTGTGTTCTCTTCCTGGCTCAGCTGTTGGGCAATATGGGATTTTCGAGCCAGCTTTATGTTTTTGTGATACTGGGTAAGGGCTGCTAATTCTTGAGCAAATCATGTTGTGGTGTGTCCTGAGAGTGCGTTATTCCCACTGAGGGATGTGGACTTTTATATACATATACACATATTTATACACACACACATATATACACACACACACACACACACTCATATATACATATGCTTAAAGACTTTGCTGTAAAAATGGCAACATTCTTTGTCACTTTCTAGCTTGGCGTGGATGGCACTGTGCTAAACTTATGCTCAGAAACACTGCAAGAAAAACAGACATTTTTGGTGAGCAGATTCAAAGTGCAGAATCATGTAAAGCATAAATTACTCTTCATACACAAAACCCCCTTTGGTAAACCAAACTCCTACTACATACAGCCTTTGCCATATACTGAACACTTTGTAGATAGCTGACCTATTCAGGCAATCAAGCAGACACATGTGGGCAATCCCCAAGAGTGCATAATAGTAAAAAAATAAGCAATCGGACACAACATTTTTCTCAGAGGCCTGTGACCAGCAGTTTTGTATGTCAGTGTGCTGAATGCGAATGATGATTAGCCTTGATTCCACCTCATGCATCTTTCATCCACCACCAGAAAATCTCTGCCCTTTTATCTATCTCTTCCAGGTTCCTGCTTTCTCCATTTCCACTGTTTTTCCATCTTTCTCTTCCCACTTCTGTCACCCTTGTGTGTTTTTCACTCTCTTACTCTGGCTGAAAGTCAGGTGAGGAAAAATAAGGGCCGGTCCCCAAGAATCAGTGCTGGTGGGCCTCACCTGCAACTACTGGCTCAAACTAAAAACTGAAGCCCCTGCTGTGCATGCTGTTTTTCCTGTTTACCATTCTTCATGAAGAACTCCCTCCAGACACCCAAGTACAAATACCTGGACAAGCCCATATTACGCACAGCCATTAGTTACTACGGAACCCTTTGCTGATAGCCAACCCCTTGTGGGCAATGAATCAGTCCTGTGCACAACTCCTCCACAGAGAGAGCACTCCTGACAGCAAAAGACTTTAAGGTGGCAAAGCCCCTAATGCTCACTGTGTTCTCCCTATACCGAACAATTTGCGGATAGACCACCTCTTTTGAGCAATGCAAAACACATCGGAGGGCATGAACCTGGTGCATACAGTCTTCACACAAATGCAAACCTTTTCATGTAGAGCCCACTCCCTCCAGACACTCAAGCCCCTTAGGAGACCAAGTACCTACTGCGTATAACCTTCGCCCTGAAGCTATGCTTTTCCAGTTAGCCAACCTCTTGTGGGAAATCAATGAGACAATGGTCAGTAGTCTCTCCTTTGTATGGTCTTCGCTCTTTGCACAACTATTCATAGAGAGCTTACTGCCTTCAAACTCCCAAGACATATTAGGAGATGAAGCATATTGAAAAAGCTTAGGCCCATAAACAGTAAAGAGGCTGTAGAAAATTGGGTCTAGATGTACCTCGCTGAGTACCTTCTAGTATGATAAGTCTATAAGTGTAAACCGTCATATTCATTGGATGGTGTCTTCTTTGATGTCATCAATGATGTCATTGAACATACCTTGAGCGATGTAATATGTGATGTCTTAAGCAGTCCATGGCGGAGGCATGATATAGTTAGCACAGTAAACCTTAACTGGTGAATTTAATTATTTTTATTTTAAAACAATGCATTTTATATTATTACACAGCCTAACTATAACATTACTTTAACCTTTGTTTTTAGGGGATTTTCTAGAGTTTTTTTCTTAATTCAAGCTAAAATCTTAGTACAATACATAAGTTACCCAACTATAACATCATTTTAACTTTTTTTGCAGTATATATATATATATATATATATATATATATATATTCACTGAAAAAACCATAGGTTTTAGGGACAGTTATAGTCAGTTGGACATTGCACTCGTACAAAACCCGTGAAATTCCCCTGTTATAGTTAGTTCAGCTAACTATAACTCGCGCCCCGCAATGCACTGCTGATGACGTCACATATTACATCACTCATGACATGGTCAGTGACATCACTGATGACATCACTGATGACATCTCAAATGACATCACTGACGACATCACTGATGACATCATCCAGTGACTGTGTGTTTCTGTCAAGTTTAAATATGTTTAATATATATAGGGAAAGGCGTATTGAAAGAATGAGTGGGTGTATAAGTGTCTGAATGGATGATTTAGTACGTGAGTGACTGACTCTACAAGTGAGTGATTAAACGTATCTTACTGAATGCATGGGTTAGTGACTAAACTGTGTGAATGTCTGTATCCGTCTGTTTGTTGGTGTGTAAGTGGATGCATGGATTTGCGAATAGCTACATGAGTGTCTATATGGGTTATTGATTGGTTCTCTGAGTATCTGTATGGCTGCCTGAATGTTTGTGTGGGTGGGGTGTGTGTGACTCTATACATAGATGTGTGAGTGGGTGATTCACTGGGTGCATGATTTCAAGAGTGCATCTGTGATGGACTGCTTGGGTGGGTGAGTGTGTGTATGGGTGTGTTAGTGAGTGAATGTATATCTCAGTGGTACATGTGCGAGTAACTACATATGTAAAAGGCAGTATATATGTGTGTTAGAGTATTTAAATGGCTATAAGTGAGAGTGTGTTATTGTGAGAGTGGCTGTATGGATGCGTGTGTGCTTGTATCAGTTATTGTATAAGAGCGTAAGAATGTGCTAGTATTTGTATGAGTAAGTGAGCTGGTGTGTGTATAACTGTATAGGTGAGTAAATGGGTGTGTGATTAATTTTTTGCATGACTGACTAGGTGTGTGAGTACTTCTATGGATGAGTGGCGGTGTGTGAGTATTTATATAGGTGTATGAGTGCATATGATAGTCCTGTACTGAGTGACTGTAAGTATGAGTGACTGTACAGGTGAGTGAGTGGATGTGTGTGTAGACCTAAGAATCAGTGAGTGGGTATGTAGTTTTTGGTGTTGGAGTGTCTATGGTTTTGAGAATGGCAGTCTGTAATTTAGAGTGGGTGTATCAAAAGTTATATTAGGGTGTGAGAAGATGCATGAAATTATCACATGGATGATGTCATCAGTGATGTCATTTGAGATGTCATCAGTGATGTCATCAGTGATGTCACTGACCATGTCATGAGTGATGTAATATGTGACGTCATCAGCAGTGCATTGCGGGGCGCGAGTTATAGTTAGCTGAACTAACTATAACAGGGGAATTTCACAGGTTTTGTACGAGTGCAATGTCCAACTGACTATAACTGTCCCTAAAACCTATGGTTTTTTCAGTGAATTTCAAAGGTTTTTTAAATGCTAATTTCTAACTATAACGTGTCTGAAACCTATGGTTTTTTCAGTGAATTTCAAAGGTTTTTTAAATGCTAATTTCTAACTATAACGTGCCTGAAACCTATGGTTTTTTCAGTGAATTTCAAAGGTTTTTTAAATGCTAATTTCTAACTATAACGTGCCTGAAACCTATGGTTTTTTCAGTGAATTTCAAAGGTTTTTTAAATGCTAGTTTCTAACTATGCCAACAGAGGTAGGACATGTGAAGAAAGAAGAAAAAACGCACAGAAAGAAGCAAAAGATGTGCAGAAAGAACCAACAGAGGAGCAGAAAGAGGCCTTGTTGCAAAATCATCCTGTGCCCACAACTTTTTCAGACGGGTACTGGTGGTAACTGACTCTGACTAACCAGAGCCAGTGCACGTTTGCACAGTGGTGAAGGGAGGGGGCCTGAGGTGACATGTGTGCAAACGCGCCCCGTGGCGCGTTTTAAGTTGCGGGATTAAGTCCCCTTGAATCCTGAGGGTCCCTGGGGCCCAACTAGTCCCCCAGGTACCTACAGTTAGGACCACAGAGCTGAGCTGCAGAGAGGCGTTCCGAGGCCACGCACCTTTTTCACCTCTCTGCAACGCAACTCTGTTGTGCTTACTGAAGGTACCTGGTGGGCTAGTTGGCCCCCAGGATTCAAAGGAATTAACTCCCCAACTTAAAACGCACCACAGGGCGTGTTTGCGCACATGTCACCTGAGGCCCCGCCCCCTCCCTTCACCACTGTGCAAACGCGCCCCGTGGCGCGTTTTAAGTTGGGGGATTAGGTCACCTTGAATCCTGAGAGTCCCTGGGGCCCAATTAGCCCACCAGGTACTTCCAGTAAGCACCACAGGCCTGCGTTGCAACGCCTGTAACAAATTGTGCAGTTGTGTTTAGGTAGTGAAGAGGGTCGTGCTGGGGGTAGTGTTTTAGGGTTTAGGGTAGTGCAGTGGTGTTTGTGTAGTGTAGGGGGTCATGCTGGGGGTAGATTTAGGGTTTAGGGTAGTGCAGTGGTGTTTGGGTAGTGTAGGGAGTCGTGCTGGGGGAGTGTTTTAGGGTTTAGGGTAGTACAGTGGTGTTTGGGTAGTGTAGGGGGTCGTGCTGGGGTTAGTGTTTTAGGATTTTAGGGTTTAGGGTAGTGCAGTGGTGTTTGGGTAGTGTAGGGGATACTGCTGGGGATAGTGTTTTAGGGTTTAGGGTAGTGCAATGGTGTTTGGGTAGTGTAGGGGGTACTGCTGGGGGTAGTGTTTTAGGGTTTAGGGTAGTGCAGTGGTGTTTGGGTAGCGTAGGGGGTACTGCTGGGGGTAGTGTTTTATGGTTTAGGGTAGTGCAGTGGTGTTTGGGTAGTGTAGGGGTTCGTGCTGGGGGTAGTTTTTTAGGGTTTAGGGTAGTGCAGTGGTGTTTGTGTAGTGTAGGAGGTCGTGTTTTAGGGTTTAGGGTAGTGCAGTGGTCTTTGGGTAGTGTAGGGAGTCGTGCGGGGGTATTGTTTTAGAGTTTAGGGTAGTGCAGTGGTCTTTGGGTAGTGTAGGGGGTTGTGCGGGGGTAGTGTTTTAGGGATTAGGGTAGTGCATTGGTATTTGGGTAGTGTAGGGGGTCATGCGGGGGTAGTGTTTTAGGGTTTAGGGCAGTGCAGTGGTGTTTAGGTAGTGTAGGGGGTCATGCTGGGGGGAGTGTTTTAGGGTTTAGGGCAGTGCAGTCGTGTTCGGGTAGTCTAGGGGGTCGTGCTGGGGGGAGTATTTTAGGGTTTAGGGTAGTGCAGTGGTGTTCGGGTAGTGTAGGGGTTCATGCTGGGGGTAGTGTTCTAGGGTTTAGGGCAGTACAGTGGTGTTCGGGCAGTGTAGGGGGTCGTGCTGGGGGTGGTGTTTTAGGGTTTAGGGCAGTGCAGTGGTGTTCGGGCAGTGTAGGGGGTCGTGCTGGGGGTGGTGTTTCAGGGTTTAGGGCAGTGCAGTGGTGTTCGGGCAGTGTAGGGGGTCATGCAGGGGTGGTGTTTCAGGGTTTAGGGCAGTGCAGTGGTGTTCGGGCAGTGTAGGGGGTCGTGCAGGGGTGGTGTTTCAGGGTTTAGGGCAGTGGTGTTCGGGCAGTGTAGGGTGTCATGCTGGGGGTGGTGTTTCAGGGTTTGGGGCAGTGCAGTGGTGTTCGAGCAGTAAAGGGGGTCATGCTGGCGGTGGTGTTTCAGGGTTTAGGGCAGTGCAGTGGTGTTTGGGCAGTGTAGGGGGCGGTGCAGGGGGTGGTGTTTCAGGGTTTAGGGCAGTGCAGTGGTGTTCGGGCAGTGCAGGGGGTGGTGTTTCAGGGTTTAGGGCAGTGCAGTGGTGTTCGGGCAGTGTAGGGGTCGTGCAGGGGGTGGTGTTTCAGGGTTTAGGGCAGTGCAGTGGTGTTCGGGCAGTGTAGGGGGCGGTTCAGGGGGTGGTGTTTCAGGGTTTAGGGCAGTGCAGTGGTGTTCGGGCATTGTAGGGGGTGGTGCTGGGGCTGGTGTTTCAGGGTTTAGGGCAGTGCAGTGGTGTTCGGGCAGTGTAGGGGGTCGTGCTGGGGCTGGTGTTTCAGGGTTTGGGGTAGTGCAGTGGTGTTCGGGCAGTGTAGGGGGTCGTGCTGGGGCTGGTGTTTCAGGGTTTAGGGCAGTGCAGTGGTGTTCGGGCAGTGTAGGGGGTCATGCTGGGGCTGGTTGTGAGAAGTTGGCCTGGCATATGCTGTCCACTAATTATAGTGGGCACCTTGTACCAGTCCAAACAACCCTTATTGGAGTTAGGTTAAAGACAACCTTTAAAGAAAGCTATCCTAGTGGTAGCTGTGGAGAGCAGCCTTCAGGCTAAGACTTGAAGGAATGTAAAGCAGCTTGTTTTACCAGTCTATAATCTCTTGAGTGACCAAATGAAAGAGCACCACACCAGGTATATATTCAAAATATATGTATTTATTGCTAAACACACCCCTCTAGTCTCTTTATGAGGCTAGAGTTCGAAGTACATAAGTAATAAGTTATTTAAAGACAGTAATAGCACAAATACACGTTTGGGCCCTAGGGGCGTACCAAACCATATACCAATAAAGTGGTATAAGAACCACGACTGAACTAGACACAGGGCCTAGAGCCTCTAGAAGTGCTTGGACCACAAGGAACCACCCAAGGTAGTGACACAGGGGACCCACGGGGGACGCGTGCAGTGTAAACACACAACCGCGATACGCCATTTACTTCTATGGAGAAAGTCGCGGTCAGGAAATTAAAGAAAAGGGACACTTAAAGGAGGACTTGGAGCAAACCCTTTGAGATCTAGGACTTTGAAGAGTCTCTACCCACGGGAGCACCGGAGTACTCGTGTTATCTCACCCAGGGAAGCCGGGTGCATAGGTGCCTTTCGGGGTCGGGTTTCGTCGTCGTTTTGAATGGCGATCTGCTGCAAAGTGCTGCTGGCGACCAAGTGGAAAGTGTCCGGGTGGATCCAAGAGTGGATCGGAGATCTGAAGAACCTGAAAGCAGAGGGGACAGAGTCTGGGTCACTGGCCAGTGACCAGGAAGGCGATGAGCAGATGCCCACCGATGTCGGGTGCTTCAGGAGCGTTGACGGTCGTCTTAACTCCGCAGTCACGATGTCCAGGAGGCGTTGTCGGCAACCAGGAGCAGGATTCGGACTGTCCCACGACGTCTGCTGCTTGCTGAGGTGTCTGCGACCGGATTGGACCCAACAGGCCTTGGCAACAGCAAGTCTCGTGGAAAGCAGGAGATGGCGATGGTGCAGACCAGCAAGGTCTGGGGAACTCACCCAGCGAGGGTAAGTAAGGGCAAGCCTGGAGCAACCAGGGAGCCCAAGCAGAAAAGGATTGGCCTTTGTGAAGGGCTACTAGCCAACGGGCTAGCGACTGCAAAGGAGCCTCGTGACGCCGCACGTGGAGCTGGTTTACAGGACACTCGTGGAGTGGAGGCCAGTAATCTTCGGTGCAGTTTGTGCTGGAGGCTAGGGCTACTCGAAGCCCAAAGCACGACTTCGTGGGAGTTCAGGAAGAGGATGCACTTGCAAATGTGCTCGGTGTCCAGGGGTCACGGTCTCACGTTACCCACGATAGCCACGGGCCTCAGCTTTGCTGGGGACTCAGGGTAGCCTCGGGGAAGTCTGAGAATCCACCTCTGGTGCTGCGATGACTTCGGCGTCCGACGGGAGCTTCAGAAATGCGAACCGGACAGATGCGTCTTTGGTGCCTGCCAAGCAGGGGAGTCACTCCTTGACCCCAAGGGAGATTCTTCAGTCCTCTAATCTTGCAGTAGAGCGTCGAAGGTCCAGGATTTTGTATCAGAGTTTCGTCCAGGGATAATCTAAAGTCCTAGGGACTGGGTTCCTATACTTATACCAAGTTTAGGGGTTGGACTACTCTGAGGCCCCACCTATGGGTGGGTCAGGGCAGAGGGGTGGCTACACCCCTTTCCCTTTGTCCAGTTCGCGCCAAAGCAGGGGCTGGAAGCCCCTGATCCGGTTTGAACTGGGGTATGCACAGGGACACCAAATGTGCCCCCAGTGCAGGACTTCAAAGCACCCAGTTGGTGCTCCCGCCCAGCCCCAATACACATTATCCTGTCTGGGGAGGTGGTCACACCTCCCTGCAACAGGAAACCTATTGTCCAGGCCTCCCCTGCCGGAGTTTCGTCCAGCAGCAGGAGGCCAGACTTGTGTCTGTGGCAGCAGCATCCATTTTGTGATGCTGGGGCTCTGGAAAGAAGTTACCGGTTAGACCAGGGTGAACATGTCTCTCCCTCTAGAAGGGTGGAATGCTACCCCCGCCGCCAGGATTGGCGGGGGGGTAGTATTCCAAGATGTTTGACACCAAACACAACATGTTTTGATGCAGTTATTCCATAGTTAGCATTCTACCGCGAGGATATAATGCACTTAAGAGTATATGGTTTAAACGCATTTACAAACAGGACCAGAGAATGGACTCTGGGCACTGCAGAAGGGTCCTGCTCATGCAGTGGCACCTTCTCACATAAGAACCAAGCACTCTGCCTTCAGGATTGATAAGGCCTGCTATAGGAGTGACTTATAGGTTTATATATGTGTAAGTATGTAGTGATACAGGTAACCTATATCACAGTAAGGGGTGCATGCACCACCTTACCCAGGCTGCAGTAGCAGACCTGTGGTGTCATTTTGGATGGCCTTCCAGGGGTGGCATAATACATGCTGCAGCCCCTGGTAGGCCCCTGAGGTACCTATGCCCTTGGTACATAGTATAGCATATACTAGGGACTTATAAGGGCACCCCAGATTCCAATTAGAGATGTGCCTAAGGCACATGGAAACCATTTTAAAGAGGAAGCAGCTAGGCTGGGGTTCTGAATAGCAGGGCCCCAGCCAGACTAAGGTCGAAAAACAGTGAAGCATCAGCAAAAAGTGGGGGTACCCATGTGAAGCAGATCCTACTCTCCTACACAACCCCCCCAAACGCAGGGACATTAAACTAACCTTGACCAGTTAAGTCTTCATGTTCTAAGTGGAAATACCTAGAGAGTCCATCTGCATTGGCATGGTTACTCCCAGGTCTATGTTCCACTGTAAAGTCCATCCCCTGTAGGGAAATGGACCACCTAAGCAGTTTGGGATTTTCACCCTTCATTTGTTTTAGCCATAAGAGGGGCTTATGGTCGGTTTGAACAAGGAAGTGAGTACCAAACAAGTATGGCCTCAACTTCTTCAGAGCCCAGACCACAGCAAAGGCCTCCCTCTCAATGGCTGACCAACGTTTCTCTCTAGGGGTCAGCCTTCTGCTTATGAAAGCTACTGGCTGATCCTGACCTTCTTCATTCAATTGTGACAGTACAGCCCCTACCCCCAATTCAGATGCATCAGTTTGAACAATGAACTTCTTGGAGTAATCAGGACTCTGTAGAATGGGAGCAGTGCACATGGCCTGCTTCAGGTCATCAAATGCCTTTTGACAGTTAGCTGTCCACTGAACTTTCGTGGGCATTTTCTTAGAAGTTAAGTCATTCAAAGGTGTCACTATTGATCCATACCCTTCGACAAATCTCCTATAGTACCCAGTCAGGCCTAAAAAGGCTCTCACCTGAGTCTGGGTAGTTGGAGCAGTCCATTCCATTATGGTCTGGATCTTGCTCTGCAGTGGTTGAACCTGACCTCCACCCACAAGGTGGCCCAGGTACACAACCTGACTCTGCCCTATCTGGCACTTAGTGGCCTTGGTAGTCAGGCCTGCTTTTTGCAGGGCCTGTAAAACATTCCTGAGGTGGACCAGGTGATCCTCCCAGGTGGAGCTAAAGACAGCAATATCATCTAGATATGCTGCACTATAGGCTTCCAGACCTGTAAGGACTGTATTCACCAGCCTCTGAAATGTGGCAGGTGCATTCTTCAGACCAAAGGGCATCACCACAAATTGGTAATGCCCACTAGGGGTTGAGAATGCGGTCTTTGGCTTTGCATCATCAGCTAGTCTTATCTGCCAGTAGCCAGCTGTCAAGTCAAATGTGCTGAGATATTTGGCTGAGGCCAAAGTATCTATGAGCTCATCTGCCCTTGGTATTGGATGGGCATCAGTCCTAGTGACTGCATTGAGACCCCTGTAGTCCACACAAAACCTCATCTCTCTTTTTCCACCACTGGTGTGAGGTTTTGGCACAAGGACTACTGGACTAGCCCAAGGGCTATCTGAGGGTTCAATAACTCCCAAATGCAACATTTTCTGGACTTCAGTCCTGATACAGTCCCTGACATGGTCAGGTTGCCTATAAATCTTATTTTTAATAGGCAGACTGTCCCCAGTGTCCACTTCATGAGTGCACCAGGTAGTCTGACTGGGTGTCAGAGAAAACATGTGTCTAAACTGATTGAGCACTTGTCTGCAATCAGTTTGTTGCTGGGTAGAGAGGCTGCCTGCCAAGGCCACACCATCTACTGACCCATCGTCAGGGTTCTGTGAGAGCAGGTCAGGGAGTGGGTCACTCTCTTCCTCCTGCCCTTCATCAGTAGCCATGAGCAAGCCCATGTCTGCCCTGTCCACATATGGTTTTAACCTGTTGACATGGAGAACCCTGTGGGGACTCCTGGGTGTTCCTAGGTCTACTAAGTAGGTTACCTCACCCTTTTGTTCAATAATAGTGTGGGGTCCACTCCATTTGTCTTGGAGAGCTGCTGGGCCACTCGCTCCAACACCCACACCTTCTGTCCTGGCTGGTAAACAGTCAGTACAGCCTTTTGGTCATGCCAAGCTTTTTGAAGTTCCTGGCTAGCCTCAAGGTTTTTGGTTGCCTTTTTCATGTACTCAGCCATCCGGGAGCGGAGACCAAGTACATAGTCCACTATGTCTTGCTTTGGGGGCTTGAGAGGTAACTCCCATCCTTCCTTCACCAAGCACAGTGGACCCCTAACAGGGTGACCAAACAGAAGTTCAAAAGGGCTGTAGCCAACCCCCTTCTGAGGCACCTCCCTATATGCAAATAAAAGGCAGGGCAAGAGTATGTCCCATCTTCGCCTAAGCTTCTCTGGGAGCCCTTTAATCATGCCCTTTAAGGTTTTGTTGAACCTCTCAACTAAACCATTGCATTGTGGGTGATAGGGTGTGGTGAACTTATAAGTCACTCCACACTCCTTCCACATTGCTTTTAAGTAACCAGACATGAAGTTTGCACCCCTATCTGATACAACCTCCTTAGGAAAGCCCACTCTTGAGAATACTCCCAGGAGGGCTCTTGCCACCACAGGTGCTGTAGTGGTCCTAAGGGGAATTGCCTCTGGGTACCTGGTGGCATGATCCACTACCACCAGGATAAACCTGTGCCCAGATGCAGTTTGGGGATCCATGGGACCAACAATGTCAATCCCCACCCTTTCAAAGGGCACCCCCACCACAGGTAGTGGTATCAGGGGGGCCTTTGTAGTGCCACCTGCCTTGCCACTGGCCTGGCAGGTTACACAGGAGCGACAAAACTCCTTTGTGTCTTCAGACATGTGGGGCCAGTGAAAGTGAGGAACAATCCTGTCCCAAGTCTTTTTTCTGGCCCAGGTGACCTGCCAAGGGAATATCATGGGCTAGGGTCAATAGGAAGCCCCTGAACTTCAAAGGTATTACCAACCTCCTGGTGGCACCAGGCTTGGGGTCTCTACTCTCTGAATACAGGAGTCCATCATCCCAATACACTGTATGGGGACCACTAGCTTTCCCAGCAGCCTCAGCAGCAGCTTGCTGTCTGAGGGGTTCAAGGGAGGGGCAGCTCTGCTGCTCCTGGCTCAGATCTGCCCTGGAAGGTCCCCCTGTCCCCAAGAACTCAACCTGGTCAGGTTCAAGTTCCTCTGGGACAGTTCCTTCCTCAGGACTGAGATCATCTCCCTCAAGAGACTGATCTTCCTTCTGAGCCAAGGGGGAAGGCACTGCCTTTACCCTACTACTCCTCCTCTTGGAAGGTCCTTGGTCCATTATTCCAGAATCCAAGGCCTGTTCATTTTTAGACATTTTGGCGTGTGACCTGGTCACAGCAAACACATCTGCAGGGATGCCCAGCATTTCTGCATGAGTCCTGAGCTCCACTTCTGCCCAAGCTGAAGTTTCTAAGTCATTGCCAAGCAAGCATTCAACTGGTAGGTTTGCACTGACCACAACCTTCTTAAGGCCAGTTACCCCTCCCCAGGAGAAGTTAACAACTGCCAGAGCATGGTCTGTTCTGACATTGCTAGCATTGGTCACTTGGTACATCTCACCAAGCATAACTTGCCCAGGATCCACAAGGTCTTGTGTCACCATTGTGACACTTGCCCCTGTGTCCCTAAATGCCAAAGCCTCTCGTCCATTGATTAAAGGCTGTTGTCTGTACTTGCCCAGGTTACTGGGACTCACAGAGGAGGTCACATCCATGCCTCCATCACAGACTAACACAGCCTGAGTGAGTTCTCTGACTAGGTCAGAGCCCACTTCAGTACCCAGGGTGAACCCTACTAAACCCTTGGCTGGAGCACTCCCACCAACTGTAACTGCACTAGGGGGAACAGGTGCCTTAGGGGCATTGGTGGGTGCTGGACTTGAGTCTTTGGACTTGGTGCAATCACTTGTCCAGTGGGTCTTTTGCTTACAGACCTTGCACCATGGTTTTCTTTGGCCTTTACCTTTGGTAGTCTGTGAATCCCCACCTGAAGAAGATTTTTGGGGGCCTTGTGAAGACTTCTGGTCTTTACCCTTCTCCCCACCCTTATCAGAGTTCTTTGCATCTTGCTTCTTAGGGTCCCCACCTTGGTTCTGTACCTTCTGCCTCACCCTGGTTCTGACCCATTTGTCTGCCTTCTTTCCCAATTCTTGGGGAGAGGTCAGATCAGAGTCCACCAGGTATTGATGCAACAGCTGATTTTGACAGTTATTAAGAATCTGCTCCCTCATTATCAGATTGTACAATCCTGAGAAGTCACACACCTTACTGCCCATCAACCAGCCTTCCAGAGCCTTAGCAGAACAATCCACATAGTCTACCCAGTCTTGAATCTGTGCTTTTTGGGTATCTCTGAACTTCAACCTGTACTGTTCAGTGGTTAGGCCAAACCCATCAATAAGAGCACTCTTCAAGACCTTGTAATTATCAGCTTCCTCCTCTCTAACAGTGAGGAGCTTATCTCTACCTTTGTCTGCAAAGGAGAGCCACAAGATTGCTGCCCACTACTCCTGAGGGACCTTCTGTACTTTACAGGCCCTCTCTAAAGCAGTTATCCATTTGTGGATGTCATCCCCACTCTGGTAGGGAGGGACAATCTTGCTCAGGTTCCTATGGTCATAGGACCTTTCCCTATCCCTAGGGATATGGCTGCCACCATGGGACTCTAGTCCCAACTTTCTTCTCTCTCTAAAGAGATCTAGGGACTCCCTGTCTATAGCAAGTTGCTGTTTTCTGAGTTCAAGCTGAGCTTCCTCATATTGAACCAGCCTCTTTCTTCTCTCATGAGAGGATTCCCTCCTATGAGATGAGACAGAGCTCCCTATTGAGGTGCCAGAGTGGTTAGACTCCTGAGAAGGAGATCTAGACTTCCTGGGCACACTCATAATCCTTCCTGGGGGGACAAAGTGGGGATCATCTTGATCATCCTCTTCATCTTCCACAGGAGGGATGGGTTATCCAGGTCAGGGTCATTGTCACCCTCCTGGCCAGTTTCAGAGGGGGGGGATGGGGGTATTGGTACCCCTGGCCCCTTCCTCTTCTCCTGCCCCACCCTCTGCTCCTACCCCTTCAGTCCCCAAGGGCTTACTAAGGTCATAAGCTACCAACAACTCCTTGAGGTGTTGGGTGGTGGGACTTTGGCCTGTCCTTAATTTTCTCAAGTTACATAATGCTCTCAATTCCAAGAATGGGAGTGTATCATACTTGGAGGGTGGAAGCTCAATGGCTTCCTGCAAGGATTCCTTGGATCCTACCCTTAAAGACATTACTAGTGTGGTGTGGTGTATGCACTACCTACTCTAGTGTGGCCTACTAAACTCTCTTGAGTTGTAGAAAGGGTTGTGCTATCCCTTAACACACAACTCTAAGTTCAGTAGAACTTACTGTATTCTAAGCTTAAATTATATGTACCTTAGGTACCTTTAGTGGTTTTCAGTTGATCAATTCAATTGAGATTATCTGGTAAAACAATAGCAAGCTGGAATCCCACACGCTGCACACCAATGTGAGAAGTTGGCCTGGCATATGCTGTCCACTAATTATAGTGGATAGATTCTTCAGTCCTCTAATCTTGCAGTAGAGCATCGAAGGTCCAGGATTTTGTATCAGAGTTTCGTCCAGGGATAATCTAAAGTCCTAGGGACTGGGTTCCTATACTTATACCAAGTTTAGGGGTTGGACTACTCTGAGGCCCCACCTATGGGTGGGTCAGGGCAGAGGGGTGGCTACACCCTTTCCCTTTGTCCAGTTCACGCCAAAGCAGGGGCTGGAAGCCCCTGATCCGGTTTGAACTGGGGTATGCACAGGGACACCAAATGTGCCCCCAGTGCAGGACTTCAAAGCACCCAGTTGGTGCTCCCGCCCAGCCCCAATACACATTATCCTGTCTGGGGAGGTGGTCACACCTCCCTGCAACAGGAAACCTATTGTCCAGGCCTCCCCTGCCGGAGTTTCGTCCAGCAGCAGGAGGCCAGACTTGTGTCTGTGGCAGCAGCATCCATTTTGTGATGCTGGGGTTCTGGAAAGAAGTTACCGGTTAGACCAGGGTGAACATGTCTCTCCCTCTAGAAGGGTGGAATGCTACCCCCGCCGCCAGGATTGGCGGGGGGTAGTATTCCAAGATGTTTGACACCAAACACGACATGTTTTGATGCAGTCATTCCATAGTTAGCATTCTACCGCGAGGATATAATGCACTTAAGAGTATATGGTTTAACCGCATTTACAAACAGGACCAGAGAATGGACTCTGGGCACTGCAGAAGGGTCCTGCTCATGCAGTGGCACCTTCTCACATAAGAACCAAGCACTCTGCCTTCAGGATTGATAAGGCCTGCTATAGAAGTGACTTATAGGTTTATATATGTGTAAGTATGTAGTGATACAGGTAACCTATATCACAGTAAGGGGTGCATGCACCACCTTACCCAGGCTGCAGTAGCAGACCTGTGGTGTCATTTTGGATGGCCTTCCAGGGGTGGCATAATACATGCTGCTGCCCCTGGTAGGCCCCTGAGGTACCTATGCCCTTGGTACATAGTATACCATATACTAGGGACTTATAAGGGCACCCCAGATTCCAATTAGAGATGTGCCTAAGGCACATGGAAACCATTTTAAAGAGGAAGCAGCTAGGCTGGGGTTCTGAATAGCAGGGCCCCAGCCAGACTAAGAGTCGAAAAACAGTGAAGCATCAGCAAAAAGTGGGGGTACCCATGTGAAGCAGATCCTACTCTCCTACACTGGTGTTTCAGGGTTTAGGGCAGTGCAGTGGTGTTCGGGCAGTGTAGGGGGTCTTGCTGGGGCTGGTGTTTCAGAGTCTAGGGCAATGCAGTGGTGTTCGGGCAGTGTAGGGGGTCTTGCTGGGGCTGGTGTTTCAGGGTTTAGGGCAGTGCAGTCGTGTTCGGGCAGTGTAGGGGGTCGTGCTGGGGGTGGTGTTTCAGGGTTTAGGGCAGTGCAGTGGTGTTCGGGCAGTGTAGGGGGTCGTGCTGGGGCTAGTGTTTCAGGGTTTAGGGCAGAGCAATGGTGCTCAGGCAGTGTAGGGGGTTGTGCTGGGGTAATGTTTCAGGGTTTAGGGCAGTGCAGTGGAGTTAGGGCAGTGTAGGGGGTCATGCTGGGGGTGGTGTTTCAGGGTTTAGGGCAGTGCAGTGGTGTTCCGGAAGTGTAGGGGGTCGTGCAGGGGTGGTGTTTCAGGGTTTAGTGCAGTTTTATTCGGGCAGTTTAGGGGTCGTGCTGGGGTGGTGTTTCAGGGTTTAGGGCAGTGCAGTGGTGTTCGGGCAGTGTAGGGTGTCGTGCTGAGGGGTGGTGTTTCAGGGTTTAGGGCAGTGCAGTAGTGTTTGGGCAGTGTAGGGGGTCGTGCAGGGGGTGGTGTTTCAGGGTTTAGGGCAGTGCAGTGGTGTTCGTCCAGTGTAGGTAGTCTTGCTGGGGGTGGAGTTTCAGGGTTTAGGGCAGTGCAGTAGTTTTCGGGCAGTGTAGGCGGTCGTGCTGGGGCTGGTGTTTCAGGGTTTAGGGCAGTGCAGTGGTGTTCGGGCAGTGTACGGGGTTGTGCTGGGGCTGGTGTGTCAGGGTTTAGGGCAGTGCAGTGGTGTGCGGGCAGTGTACAGGGTTGTGCTGGGGCTGGTGTTTCAGGGTTTAGGGCAGTGCAGTGGTGTTCGGGCAGTGTAGGGGATCGTGCTGGGGCTGGTGTTTCAGGGTTTAGGGCAGTGCAGTGGTTTTTGGGCAGTGTAGGGGGTCTTGCTGGGGGTGGTGTTTCAGGGTTTAGGGCAGTGCAGTGGTGTTCGGGCAGTGTAGAGGGTCTTGCTGGGGGTGGTGTTTCAGGGTTTAGGGCAGTGGTGTTCGGGCAGTGTAGAGGGTCTTGCTGGGGGTGATGTTTCAGGGTTTAGGGCAGTGCAGTGGTGTTCAGGCAGTGTAGGGGGTCTTGCTGGGGGTAGTGTTTCAGGGTTTAGGGCGGTGCAGAGGTGTTCGTGCAGTGTAGGGGGTCGTGCTGGGGGTGGTGTTTCAGGGTTTAGGGCAGTGCAGTAGTGTTCGGGCAGTGTAGGGGGTCGTGCAGGGGGTGGGGTTTCAGGGTTTAGGGCAGTGCAGTGGTGTTCTGGCAGTGTAGGGGGTCATGCTGGGGGTGGGGTTTCAGGGTTTAGGGCAGTACAGTGGTGTTCGGGCAGTGTAGGGGGTCGTGCAGGGGTGGTGTTTCAGGGTTTAGGGCAGTGCAGTGGTGTTCGGGCAGTGTAGGGGGTCGTGCTGGGGCTGGTGTTTCAGGGTTTAGGGCAGTGCAGTGGTGTTCGGGCAGTGTAGGGGGTCTTGCTGGGGGTGGTGTTTCAGGGTTTAGGGCAGTGGTGTTCGGGCAGTGTAGGGGTCTTGCTGGGGGTGATGTTTCAGGGTTTAGGGCAGTGCAGTGGTGTTCGGGCAGTGTAGGGGGTCTTGCTGGGGGTAGTGTTTCAGGGTTTAGGGCAGTGCAGTGGTGTTCGAGCAGTGTAGGGGGTTGTGCTGGGGATGGTGTTTCTGGGTTTAGGGCAGTGCAGTCGTGTTCGAGCAGTGTAGGGGGTTGTGCAGGGGGTGGTGTTTCAGGGTTTAGGGCAGTGCAGTGGTGTTCGGGCAGTGTAGGGGGTCGCGCTGGGGGTGGTGTTTCAGGGTTTAGGGCAGTGCAGTGGTGTTCGGGCAGTGTACGGAGTCATGCACGGGGTGGTGTTTCAGGGTTTAGGGCAGTGCAGTGGTGTTCGGGCAGTGTAGGGTGTTGTGCTGGGGCTGGTGTTTCAGGGTTCAGGGCAGTGCAGTGGTGTTCAGGCAGTGTAGGGGGTCGTGCTGAGGCTGGTGTTTCACGGTTTAGGGCAGTGCAGTGGTGTTCGGGCAGTGTAGGGGGTCGTGCTGGGGCTGGTGTTTCAGGGTTTAGGGCAGTGCAGTGGTGTTCGGGCAGTGTAGGCGGTCGTGCTGGGGCTGGTGTTTCAGGGTTTAGGGCAGTGCAGTGGTGTTCGGGCAGTGTAGGGGGTCGTGCTGGGGCTGGTGTTTCAGGGTTTAGGGCAGTGCAGTGGTGCTCGGGCAGTGTAGGGGGTCTTGCTGGCGGTGATGTTTCAGGGTTTAGGGTAGTGCAGTGGTGTTCGGGCAGTGTAGGGGGTCGTGCAGGGGCTGGTGTTTCAAGGTTTAGGGCAGTGCAGTGGTGTTCGGGCAGTGTAGGGGGTCGTGCTGGGGCTGGTGTTTCAGGGTTTTGGGCAGAGCAGTGGTGTTCGGGCAGTGTAGGGGGTCGTGCTGGGGGTAGTGTTTTAGGGTTTAGGGTAGTGCAGTGGTGCTTGTGTAGTGTAGGGGGTCGTGCTGGGGGTAGTGTTTTAGGGTTTAGGGTAGTGCAGTGGTGTTTGTGTAGTGTAGGGGGTCATGTTTTAGGGTAGTGCAGTGGTGTTTGGGTAGTGCAGGGGGTCGTGCTGGGGGTAGTGTTTTAGGATTTAGGTTAGTGCAGTGGTGTTTGGGTAGTGTAGGGTGTCGTGCTGGGGGTAGTGTTTTAGGGTTTAGGGTAGTGCAGTGGTGTTTGTGTAGTGTAGGGGGTCGTGCTGGGGGTTGTGTTTTAGGGTTTAGGGTAGTGCAGTGGTGCTTGTGTAGTGCAGGGGGTCATGCTGGGGGTAGTGTTTTAGGGTTTAGGGTAGTGCAGTGGTGTTTGTGTAGTGTAGGGGTCATGTTTTAGGGTAGTGCAGTGGTGTTTGGGTAGTGTAGGGGGTCGTGCTGGTGGTAGTGTTTTAGGATTTAGGTTAGTGCAGTGGTGTTTGGGTAGTGTAGGGGGTCGTGCTGGGGGTAGTGTTTTAGGGTTTAGGATAGTGCAGTGGTGCTTGTGTAGTGTAGGGGGTCGTGCTGGGGGTAGTGTTTTAGGGTTTAAGGTAGTGCAGTGGTGTTTTTGTAGTGTAGGGGGTCATGTTTTAAGATGCAATGCTCCAATACCTGACCAGTCTGCACTACATAAAACTGCAAAAAAACTAAAAATAAAAAGTGTTTTGCACACTTTTGTCATTGGGCTATATGTGGGCTACATCTGGGTAATATTTGTGCTACATTTGGGCTCTTTTTTCACTGGTGGCCATCTTGGAAGACTTTTTGTTATGAAGTTTCCTAATTTCTTCATTTACTGCAGTCTCCTCAGTAGGAAATGCTTTCAGTTTTTACTTTGATTCCATCAAGAAGGCATTCAGATGTGTCTCACATCTGCCATAAATTCAGAATGTTAGCACTCTAGTTGCTCATTAGATCACTGGAGTAAAGCTACTGCTCACCAGGGAGTTAACTGGTAGTCTGCTGCTGGTATTGAAAGTGATTGTTTCAGTCTGCATGTCAGAATTTTCTAATGAAATAGAAGAGGATTTGAGATCTCACTTAAAACATGCCCTAATTTTTCTTTCTGCAGCACTAACCATAATTTCTATTTCGAAAAGAACCCCTCATTTTGTTCCTTTTTAAATTAAATGTTTTAAGTGTTACCGGTTTATTCCAATCAAGATGGCTTCAGGTGTGCCATACTTTTGTCATAAGTAAGGCTGTTAGCACTCTAGTTGTTCTTTAGAACACTCTGGGAAGCTGCAGTAGAACACAAAGGCATCAACTGGCAGGCTGCTCCTGTTGAAATATAACAGGAAGATATTTGAGATCACACTTGAAATATGTCCTAATTTTTCTTTCTACAGCACTAACCATAATTTCTATGACAAAATGAACCCCATCATTTTGTTCCTTTTAAATTAAATGTTTTAAGTGTTACCAGTTTATTCCAATCAAGATGGCTTCAGGTGTGCCATACTTTTGTCATAAGTAAGGCTGTTAGCACTCTAGTTGTTCTTTAGAACACTCTGGGAAGCTGCAGTAGAACACAAAGGCATCAACTGGCAGGCTGCTCCTGTTGAAATATAACAGGAAGATATTTGAGATCACACTTGAAACATGTCCTAATTTTTCTTTCTACAGCACTAACCATAATTTCTATGACAAAATGAACCCCATCATTTTGTTCCTTTTTAAATTAAATTGTTTAAGTGTTACCAGTTTATTCCAATCAAGATGGCTTCAGGTGTGCCATACTTTTGTCATAAGTAAGGCTGTTAGCACTCTAGTTGTTCTTTAGAACACTCTGGGAAGCTGCAGTAGAACACAAAGGAATCAACTGACAGTCTCTGCCCTTGTTGGATGTACATGTTTTACTGAGAATGTCAGACTTCATTCTCACATGAGTGAGAAAGATAATGTGAATTTACAGAAAATATGCTCTCATTTTAGCTTCTGGAGCACCTTCCAAACCTCCATGGGACAAGCATGAGAAAATAGTGTTCTCTCAAACATGATTCATGATATCCCAGCAGAAGGTTTTTCACATGGTAAAATCACCTTAGAATACACCACAATTCCTAAAATTAGTATGGTACCATCAACAAATAAATTCTAATGTAACTAAAGCCTGTTATCACCCTTTATAGTTCTCCTTTTGGTGACCCTCAAAATCTTCTATTCACTACAATGCATTTCAATGAGGTACTATCATTTATATTGGTCCCAAGATGGCTGCCAGCAATTCCAGGATGAAGTGCTGACAGCCAATCAGATCTCACGATGACATGTGTGGTTAGGCTCCGCCCAGATATATATGTGACTTTACTTTTGATTTTCTCAGGAACTACTGAACGGATTTACACCATTTAAGCAAAAGGCACGACACTGAACCAAGGGCTACCTCTTTGCCAAATTTGGTGTAATTCCGTTCAGCAGTTCGGGCTGTAGCTGCGACTAAAGGTTCCTATGGAAAAATGAATGGGGAAAACGTGTTTTGGGACCCCCTTTTTCTCGGCCCCGCTTGACGTATCACCCGAGACTTTCAGGATAGGAGCGGACCGGAGCGCCCCAACAAGTTGGAAACTTTCGCGAAGATTCGTCAACCGGCGCCAACGTTATTTCAAATAGAATGTCGCGGATTTCCTATGGATAATAGGTTTTAACTATAACTATCTACTGGCGACCGCCAGTAGATAATATATATATATATATATATATATATATATATATATATATATATATATATATATATATATATATATATATATATATATATATATATATATATATATATATATATCTTTATATATATATATAGATATGGATATATCAATCACAAACACTTCTCTGATGTGTCAGGTTCCACAGAGAAAATACGCACACTCCATCAATGTGCAATAATCTGTTTTTGCATGACACGTGCCTGAAAGTAAATATAACTTGCGCCTCCGCCATGCACAGGTTTCTCATCCATAATTTTATTAGAAATGTTACAGTGATATTATCATTGATGCCATAGAAGATGTCATGACTGATGTGGAATAATTAGCAGTGCATGGAGAGGGCACAAGTTATAGTTACCTTAGTGCACGAGTTACAGTTGTTTTTTTATATGTATAACTGTAACTGCTGAATTTCTATGGTTTTGTGTGTGTACATGTATCAAAGGTATTCCTAGAGAGAGGAGGTGGGGGACTAGGAGCTGGATGAGAGGTCCAATGCCCGTGCTCCTTGGTTATGTCACAAACAAAAATTAGGACTACTGTTCCTAAAGAGAAAGAGGAGATATCGACAGGTTGTGCAGGACTCAGACACATGTATGTGTAGTCAGCAGGACTGTTTCATGTTGCCCTCACACATCCCAAAGGATGTCATGCTTCATCATAGGGCTATTGCTCCTCGTTGGGCTGGCTCTGCAATGCCCAACGGTTTGGTATGCCGTATGATGAATGGAAGGTAGTCTGACTGACTAGAGTTGGACCCTAAAGAGGGAACTCACATCAGACTACCAGGGTACTTTATGAACCCATTGGTAGCATTTACCTATAAAGGTTTTTAATCTGACAGGGCGGTCCAGTTACTAATAGGTAGTTGGTGGCCTCCCTGGCCAGTTTTAACCCACATCATCACACGAGATACCACCCCACCTAGACTCTACCTTGCATTCATCATACAGCATACCAATAAAAGATCTCTGCCAAAGTGACCCTTTGGGGGACCCATTGGGCATTGCAGCGCCGTCCCAACGAGGAGCAATAGCCCTATGATGAAGCATGACATCCCTTTGGGATGTGTAAGGGCAACATGAAACAGTCCTGCTGACTACCACCGTACATATGCCCGAGTTCTGCACAACCTGTTGCTATCTCTTTCTCTTTAGGAACAGTAGCCCTAGTTTTTGTTTGTGTGTGTACATTCTGAACCTACCTATAATATCCCAGTAACCTTTTTTCTTTAGTACATTTCTTAGGTTTTATAAATTTTATATACTAACTATAGCGTCCCTGTAAGTTTTTTTAATGGTATTTCCTAACTACAACATCCTTGTAACCTTTGTTTATTTCTTTGTGTGTGGCCGGGGGGGCGCCAAGGGCCTGTCCTGTGGCCAAGTCCTGCGGTCAACCCCTTGCATGCTGTCAACACCACACCTCTGTAGCCATTTCCCCAAAGGCAGCCAACCCATGAGAGGGTCATGCAGCCCTCCTCCCTGGGCCGATTTCGGCCCTGGGACCAATGTTCCCTCTAATTTGTTTCCTATATATGCAGCAATAAAGGTGCTTCGTGCACTATAGTCAAGAGTGCGTGCACTGAAGACAAGCAACAACTTAATATGCAAGAGTGTGCCGCTTGCAAGCTACCAAAATCAGTGGCATAGCAAGGGCGCCATCAGCCCTAATCTAAGCCAGAAAAAAAATGACCTGAGCTCACCTTTGGGTTAATATTAAAAGGCACCCATCACAGGGATGGGGAGGTCTCCTTGCATCCCTGAAACTCGGTGACACTGAATCTTTTTCCCTAATCATTCTACCTATCATTCCTCTCTCTTCGCTATCATCATGAATCTCTTATCTCCTCCTCACACCTTTACTTACCCATATCCACTTCCACTCCATCTCTCTCGCTTGTCCCTATCTCGTTCCTCCCCCTTTTAAAGTATTTGTCTTGTCTCCTTGTGCCTCTTTATCTTCCCCACTTTTCTTTCTCCCTTTCCGATCTCTTCTACTTCTCCCTCATTCTGCCTCCTCTCTTTATTCTACATCCTACTATTCTCTCTTCCCCAAACTCTCTCTAATCTCCCAGTCCTCTCGCTCTCATTCTACCCTTTCTCTATCAAATCTATATCTTGACTATGCTTCTCTCCTTCTCATCTCGTTCATTTTCACTGACCTCCTTGGTTTTCAACTATGTCTACCTATCCCCCCTTTTTTTATCAGTTTTATTCAAGTTTTCAATTTGTTGCATTTGAAGAACACAACTACAATCCCCCTCCCAACTCGGATGACAGCTCTTACCCAGCAATCATGTCCCAGGTCACTTAACTACTGTACTAAAGAATTTCATTTCCAAGGAGATTAACCCATTGACCTAGACTGTCTGGTGTTGTCCTGAAAGACTTCTAAGTGTCCCTTTCAATCCTTCCCCCTCCCTTCTTGTTACCTATCACCTTTTGTTTGTTCTTATTGTCCTTCCTTCCCTTTTTCTCTCTTTTCTATGTTTTACACACCTTTCTTTCTATTCCTCAGCATTTCTTGCTTATTCACTTCTTCCTTTTTACTGTCTCACTCCCTAAGTTCATCCTTTCCCTTTATGCCCCCTTTTCTCTCAACACTCAAATCTCCCCTTTCCCTTGCCCTCTCCTCCAAATCTTCTTCTCTCTCCATCTTTTTTTTATTTCATCCTTCCTATTATTCCACTTTTCTATCCTGCATGTTTTCTTTCTTCCCAGTCCTCGTTCTTAGCATTTCTCCTTTTCTCTACTTTCCCATCTTTTCTTTCATTCAGTCTTTCCTACATCCTATGTCCATTTTCTAATGCTGTGATTTGCCTGCCTTTTTTCTCGCTACTTCATATCCCATTCTCACCTACCCTTCTATGTTCCTCCTTTATTTCCGTCCTCTATATCACTACTCCATAGTTGCCCACTCTTCCTCCCAACATCTTTCTATCCAGCTCTATTGCATTCCAGACTCCTGTTTTTCTTGATTTCCATTGCCTTTTCACCTCATCTATCAACTTTCACCCTGTCTCCTTGTCTACTTTTCTTTTCTACCTCATGACAAGCTCCTACACAAACCCAGTAAGTGAATGTTTCTGATGACCTCCCCCAGTCTGAGTAGCCGCTCTTACGCGGCATGGCCCAGACTCTTGCCTCTCCTGACGCCAGGTTGTCAGCTTCCAACCATAGTAAGTATATGGGGTCTAAGTTGTAAGCCGGCTCCCATTGGCCACAATGCATCTGCGGGCACCCTCAGCATGTGCCAGGGGTCAGAAGGTACCGCTACTCGAGCAAGCCTCACTGCTGGCATATGCATGCCCTTAATTTCACAAGATGGAATACGTGAAAGACAGTGTGTAGGAGTGCAAATCATCCTTCAGGACCCATGTACTGAGTTTCCCCTCTTTACAGAGCTGTAACTCCATCCAACTGTGCTAATGTTCCTTCACGGGGACTTCCAGAGCCCAGTACTGATGTCCCCATCCACTCCGAGTTCTCCATAGTACTGATGAGCTTCTTCGCTGCGATCCCTGCAAGCCAATCTATAAGTCCTTCATACCACTTCCCCTGGGCTGACTTACCCCTCACTGAGCTTCGGCCTTCCAAACTCTACCTCCAGTGCTGACTCCCACCCGCTAGTGAGAGCAGACTGATTCTCTGAACTCTATTTCACATGGGTATGCCTGGCTATTCATTCTCATGACACAAAAGCATACAGCTAAAAGTTACACATTGAGGAACTGTTAAACAACTCATTGGTGCTCAGTCTATCAACCTCAGAAGGATGAAAGGCTTGCCTTACATCCGAGCCCAAAATTCTCCTTAATCCAGCTCACTATTCCAAGAATAGAACTCTCCCCAACCTGCCCTCTGCAGGTCTGGTGCTGCCACAAGATACTGAAACTCTTCCCAAGGCCACACAAATTATTTTTTATTATTATTATTATTAAAACTTATATTGCGCAACGAATCATCCCCAAAGGGAACTCTCGGCGCCTTGGCTGCACACTACCGCTAACTTATGACAATATGGCCGTTTGAACACCCATGTTTTAAGCTGCTTCTTAAACTGCACCAACCTTGTGCAGGCTCGGATCTCATCTGGTAGTCTGTTCCAGTGGAATGGAGCACGATGAGAGAAATGTGTCCTCTCCCTACCCCTTCTATGATGCACTTGAGTATGACGGACTCCGAGGAGTGAAGGGAAGGTAGTGCATGAGCGAGATTCTGCTGGCATTGGGAGGAACATTTAACAGGGTGAGGAGGGGTGCTGAGCCGAGGGCACCCTCAGGAAAGAGGCTGGGATCGGAGCCTCTGCAGCGGATTAGACATACTAGGGGTGCTCTAAGCTGGGCCTGCCTTATCAGACCTACTCAACTATTGCCTTGCAGCCTTCAATACTGCACAGCGGTGTTTTTTTGCTCTTCAGTGATATCAGCTAAAAGCAGGACTAGGGCTTGAATATGGAGTTCTTGACTGAAATGGACTAGACTCCTGTTCTTCTGGGCGACTGCTTTGGGAAACATGATTCAGTTTTTAAGCAAAACACTATGGGGTATATTCACAAGAACGTGTGATAACTACCGCAAGAGTAGCGTAACGCAACTTTCAATATCGCGGGAAAATAACCCTGTGTCAACGTGGAATTCACAACAAGGCGGTACCATGCGATAGTCACCAGATAACTCGTCAAATGCCAGCGTGAAAATCAACACCACGCCTAAAAAATGCGAAACGCGAGAAATCATGCGATGAGGCCAATCGCGGTACAAAAAGTAGCGAAAAGCAGCCTCAGGCCTGCAAATCCCACGCGTCTGGCGGGAAATCCACCATAAAAACCACAGACACAACACACCAGAAACAAGCCAAAGCACGTAGCAACATGGATGCACCCTGACCCAGCGCAGAGGTCAACGCGAACCCCACAACCCCCACAGACCACCAGCAAGGAACAACTGGGTCGGGGAAGGCCAAGGAGAAAATGGAGAGGAAGACGGGGTGCAGACCGCAGGAAAACAAGACCAAGGCCACGTAGGCGACAGAACACTACCAGCAACTGACCCACAAGCAGACCACCTGGAATGCAGTCGCAGTGCCCAGGAGGCCAATCCAGGAGGCCAAGAGGCGCCGGCAGGACCTGACAACCTAAACCAGGTACAAACCCGCTGCCAACAGGAAGGCAGCAACGGCGACAGGAGGTGGCAGTCCAGCGCCACAGGAGGAGCAGGAGGAAACCCAGGCCACAGTCATCAGTGTGGAGAGGGTGCAAGGAGTAGGGAGTACGGACACAGCCCGACAGGACCTGACACAACAACAACAGGGTGAGGATCCAACAGGGACTGGAGGGACGGGGGTGATGGGCACAATGCCACACATGCACAATGAGGTGTAACACACTGCACACCCACAATTACCCAGGGACATGTCCCCCATCCCCGTGGCACACTGCAGCACACACACATAGCAATCACAGCACATACCATGACAATGTGGCACAAAGTGCAACACCCACACTGCAGAACAGGGGACACAACTGGGTCCAACCAGGCACAGTAACAGAACAATCACATCGGACAGAGCAGGGAACTGTGAGATGCACATCTACCCCTACAACCCCACATCAGCCATGTAGGCCAAATGTACACTGTCCCAACTCAAATAGCCACCACCGCCCAAACAGTCACAATGTACATCGTCACACAGTCTGCATGTCGACAAGAACAAGGCGCCAACACAATGCCAACATGCACCTCCCCTTCACAATGCAGAGGGACAAACAACACCTCCAGCAGGTCAGAACAGACAACCCATCAGTGATGCCCGAGACGAACACCACAGCCCAGACACCGACGCCATGCAACAGCCCATGGACATCCCACACAACCCACCACCAGGACCAGGGCAGACAGGCTACTCAGAGGAGAACCCAGCCCCTGCAACAGACCACACAGCATGAAGCACCCGCAATCACGGCTGCCTCACAACACTTCACCCACCCACACATGGCACCCCAATTCCAGGTGGCAGAACACCAAAAGGAGGTGGCCCAACAGGTGAGGGTGTTGCCAAACCCATGGAATGCGAACTAGAACACATACGTGGGTGTCCAATACCCTTCAGGGACCCCCACACCCCACAAAGGAGACCCACACCTCCACAGAGACACATGCACATATCATGTTGAACTGGCTACGGGCACGTGTGCCCGGCCCCTTTATTGGCAGGGCCACATGTACAGTGACGCCTGTGCTGGATGTGTGTGGGGTGAGTATAAGCCAGCCCGCACGGAGTGCTTGATGCTGCCAACAACCTGAACAGTGGACATCAGTGCAATGGAAACAGAAAACACCAGCATAACAGAGTCAAATGCAGAGCAACATGGAGGGATCCGGAGTAAGGACAGAGGTCACCCAATATTCAGTCTGGACGTTCCTTGAGTTGCAGTGCACTGAGGTAGGGGCACTAGAGAAGAGCGCGCTCATGTGAAGAAATTGCTAGGATTGTGTCCCTCCGGGTCAGTCCTGATGCAGATGCAGTGGGGTGTGTTACACCTGCATCAACTTCCTCATCAACGTCCCAGGTCTCCCACACTGCCTGAGGTGACAGTTGCGTCCGCAGTCCACAGTGCAAAACCCAGCAATAGATCCGGGTGTGTAGCTTGACTACCACCACCAGTCTGCATTCCTGCCTTGGGGCTGTTGCCTCCTGCCCTCCCATTGTCGGTGCCCTCTCCCTTCCGCACACTTGACATATCTTCCTCATCATAGTCCCAGGTCTTCCCGACTGCATGAGGTGACATTGCTGTGCAACCTCACAACAGCACAAAACACAATCAGTAATGGACGATGGCTTGCGGTGCACTGAGTCACTGGCACCTGGAGTGCTGAGCAGGGTATCAGGCCGATGATGGCATCCACGACAGGTCTGAGCAACTCCGTAGGTCTGTCAGGACCACTGTTTCGACTCTGGCAGATGGCGGTTGGAGGTGGTCCTTGCAGTGGTGGCATGTGCCTCCTGCGGTGATGCGACGTCCGGGCCGGTCAAGACTCGATGCTATGTGTGGGCACTGGTGGCCCGCAGTTGAGGCCGGAGGATGCGGACAGTGCAGGGCCACAGACACATGGCGTTGATGACCCCAAGACCATCGCTACAGAGGCCATTCAATGTGTCAGAAGAAGGGGTCCCAGGCCTGAGCAGCACAGAGTTAGTGGCCCCGGATGCACTGCGGCCGGCACAGGCACCCAGCCACGGGACGGTGACTTGCGGTGCAGTCAGATGGGCCATGCGACCTGAGCGGGTCCCCATCAATGTCCGAGGTGTATGTTGTGGAGAGTTTCGGGGGACAGTGGAAGGTGTCCTCCAGGGCATGATGCGGAAGGTCTGATGTTATCTGGAAGCAGCAAATGGAGGAGTGGAAAGCGCAACCCTCGTTTGCACCAACAATTCGGGATCAGCTACATGAGGATGAAAACTAGCCCCTAGTCCATAGACTCAAACGCCACCAATGTACGACCAGTGAGTGTCCATGAACGTCGGGGAACAGACTTAGTGGCACAGGTGCTGTGAGGGCATGCAGTCTGCGATGATGCCGGTACACATATGTGAACTCCAAGAATGCCAAATCAAGGCTCTGTGACCTACTGGACCGCAGTGTAGGCCGGAGGCAGCAGTCAGCAGTGGCCCACAGCCACGGGTTGTTGGCTCGCGAGGCACAGAGTTAGTGACACAGTGGCAGTTGTCGGTAGGGTTCAATCACCTCCGTGACGCTGATCCTGTTCCCTCCGGACTGCAACGTGTCATCCTCTTACGCCCCTCCGTGCGTGCAAAGAAATGTATTCTTCCTCTTGAATTACCTATGTTCAGTTCCAAATCTGTGATCCCACTCGTGCGCAGCCTAGGCCGAGGGCAGTGGTCCGCGTAGGCACACAGACACGTGTGGTTGTGATGCCATGCACAGACTTGTTGCCACCACATCGGAGGGTGTATTGTGAATTGTTCTCTGCCATAATTAATGTTCACTGCCATGGTGTAATCAAGACTCAGTTCCAAATGTGTGACCTACCTGACCGTGGTGTAGGCCTGAGGCAGCGGTCAGCACCGCCCATTCACCGAGTGTCTCCGGCATAGGTTGGATGGCCCCACCGGCCTGCGTTGTTCAGGTTCAGTGGCACCACGTGCAGCAGGCTGGCGTTGAACAGGGTTAGTGGCACCACGTGTAGCAGGCCGGCGTTGAACAGGGTTAGTGGCACCACGTGTCGCAAGATGCACATATGGAACTATGCCTCACTGAACTGGGGGGGTCTGGTGCTGTGGCCGCTGGCCGGGATATGGGGTCACTGCCATTCATGACTCAAGACACAGTTCCACATGTGGGACCTACTGGTCCAAAAAGTAGGCTGGGGGCGGCAGTGGAGTACGTCAACGAAAAAGGAATAAAGCGGGCCGGTGTCGTGGCGGCCGTGATGGTCTGAGGTGGCTGCCAAGGTCTCGGGCCTCGGGCTTGTGGCTTGCGTCGGCACGTGGTGGGCCCTCCTTAACACACGCCGGTGTCAGAAGGTGATCAGTGTGGCCTGGCTGCGCAGGGGCTGGCCTGACGGGTTCGTGGACCAGCATGCCGGGGTCCGGCAGGCGCACGGCATCTCAGGCAACTCTGCTCACGAGGATGGCGTCGGACTCGTGGCGAGGTGGGAGGCACCGCCCTGGTAGAGACGTGGGTCTTTCCGGAAGTGGACCTCGCCCAGGCCTACGTGGTTTTTATTCACACCCCTACACTGGCATGGCGTACGCCGGGCCATCCCACTCCGCTGACGCTTAGGGGGGGCGTAACAGGCAACATTTCCGCGAGGTCCCCCA
Organism: Calotriton arnoldi; assembly: GCA_963921515.1. Taxonomy (NCBI): domain Eukaryota; kingdom Metazoa; phylum Chordata; class Amphibia; order Caudata; family Salamandridae; genus Calotriton; species Calotriton arnoldi. Next base: position 20,444 of record CAWUFW010022053.1, on the reverse strand, counting down.
CTGGCTGTGGTGACATGGTGGCGTCCACTGTCCACTACACTCCATACGCAAGCGGTGTATGTCGCCATGGATATGGGTGTGTTCTGCATACTGCGAGGTGTCCAGCACATCTCCGGCACTGTTGGCATTGTGTACTTTCCCAATCATGGTTCCCAATTCACACATGCCTGATTGCCACCTCTCCCCACATTCGGCTAGTGTGTGGCTGAGGTGCCATGCTGTTGCTGGCTCATTTTCAGGGCTTGCCCATGTGGACATTGTAAGTTGTTCTGTCTTGTCTGGCGGGTGGGCACATTGTTGTGCCTGTTGTATGTGATTTTGTTACGTGTGCATTGCCAGAGTTGTGAGTTGCATGGTTGTGGTGTGTTGAGGTGTGTGGGGTGTTCATTTGTATATTGCCAAGGGGCTGTACATTTCCCTTGTTGCCACCCTGGGAACGCTGGTTGATGATGGGCTGTCGGAGGATGAAGGTATCATGCACACTGGCTGTGTATTTGAAGGCGACATTGTTGGGTGTTCCACGGTGTTCTGTTGTTGCCTGCACATTGGTGTGGGACGTGTGCTTCCTGTTGCAGTAGTTGTGTGCTGTGTCACCAGGGGGCACAGGTAGTACATGTGTGCTGTGTATTGCCCCCAACACGTGCGTGCATCCTGCTATGGCGTATGGTCCTTGCTTGGTCTCCAGTGGATCCTGCGCCTTGTGTTGTAAGTATGGGGACTGGGGTACCAGGGTGATGGTGATGTCCAGGACAGGTGTAGGGGACTTGGATGTGGCTGGCTGTGAGACTCCTCCGACTCTGGCGGGTGTTGGATGGGGGGTCCCAGGGGCCAACAGGTGCAGCCACGGCATCAGCTTTGTGTGGGGTGGGATGTTGGTTGTCCACTGTGTTGTTGCCCTAGGCCTGTTAGGCGATGATGGTCAGGATGCGTAGGTTGGTTGTCCCTTTCAGCCTGTAGTGGAGGGTGACATTGTCAGATGTTGGGTCTGTGCGGCTGGTACGTTTCCTGGGGTTCCGCTGTCTTTGTCTGCGCTGCATCTGTGTTGGTCCCGGGGGGGGTGTTCCAGGTGTGGGATGGGGTCTTGGGGTGGTGGGGGTGGGTGTTGTGGCCCTATTGGGTGTCCGGGCTGCATGATGTGTGGCTCCATGGCATCTGTTGCCCTTCGGATGTGGCCCTGGGCTGTGCTCCCTTTTGTGGTGCTGGCTGCCGTCCAAGTTTACACCAGGTCAGAGCAGGTGTAGATTTCCTGGTGCTAACGCGCCTTATCGCCTGTTTTGTGTTTTTATCGCGGATGTGGCTGGTTGTTGTGAATGTTGAGGTGTGCTGTTGTCTCGGCTTTTGTCACGGGAACGCCTACTCTGCATCTCATTAGTGACATTTGCGGGGGTCCTCTGTGGCGATGTTTTTTGCGGCTGCTATCGCAGGTAAACTGGTGCTGTGGGCTATTAACACCGGCTTGTGAATCGGGGGTAAATTTATCACGACTTTGGCTGCGATGAAGTGCCGTTAATTCAGAGAAAGCTCCTTGTGAATATGCCCCTATATTTTTCTACATTGACTGATCACACCTCCCGGCCCCTTCCAAACAGAGGCACACAGCACAAACAGATCTTGGAGCTGTGCTTTTTCTATCCCTAGCTGCGGCTGCCGACAGAAATACAGGGCCCGGCCTGGATCAACACGAAGTACAGTGATAATTTTACATTAAGATAAAAACAGGTATTCAATTTTAAATTAAAAAAATATATATATTTTGTTTAAAAAAAATCATATATTCAAAGAATTCACATATCAATTAAGGAGGCACTATTAAACTGTTTAAGTACATTTTGTTAAAAAAAAAAACAGGAAAACAACTGACTTATTAATGGGAATGAGACAAGTACACATCTTTAAAAAGCAGCACTATCAAACATTGAGCTCATGGTATATATGGAATGTCTCCACGATGAGCATCACACTACTTTTATAGCGCCTGTAGTGGCGCACAAGCGACAGTCTTTAGCGACTCCCCAATTACCTCCTTCTCCACGGATTCCCTCACTACCACCCTCCAACAGTATACTTCATCTCCCAAGTGCCTCTCTCTCTCACACACCATTAATTTGTTGTATAGCACTACTCATACCACTGTAGGGTGTCAGAGCACTTTACATCACACACATACATTATACAGAGACAATGAATCATATGTGTGTAAATCACTCTATAGAAAATGTTACATAAGACAATGAGAATTAAAGGATATAGGAATCACATGTCATCGATACTAGTAGGCAGTATATTTTAAGAGTGTTTGGTCTGGAGAAGCACAAACTCAGGATTTAAAACATACCCCAGTGGTAGGTATTGGCCACAGTGGTTGGGGTTAGCATTACTAATAAGACTATTTCCCCCAAACAAACCCTTTTTAGCAACATTAGGATAATGAAAGCCCGAGAAAAAAGCATAACGTTCTAATCTATTCCATGCAGTTTGCAAACAGCTCTTTGATAACAATTTTATAGGTCACTGTGCTATATTGGGATTGTGACTTATGAATTGCAAGTAACAAAAGGATCTCTGTGACAAAAGCAGTAACTACTTGCGCTTTCCACATAAATACAGTTCAGTGATTTCCATGGTACACGTTCTTAGCAGCAGGCAAATTAACCCTCTGCACTCCTTTAGGATAAGTCAAAACTGCCACTAGACAAAGATCCATCTCTCTCCAACAAGAACATTAATCATCATAGTCATTTTGACATTTTACTGTTGCCTGAAAACTGCTGAACACATAGCACAACCCTAAAACCCGTATTGCTCAACATGCATCCTGAAATCACGTATTTGAAGGAGCTCTCGTATGCGATAATGAACGAAAAAGAGGCTCGGCAAAAAATTCTTTGAAAAGTCTTTAAACAAAATAATCCAGTTTAACACATTTATTTCACACTGCCCCGGAGTGGCCTCCTGAAATGCTCCATTCTTAAACTAAATGAAGCAGCAGCCCTTTTGTCTTTGGTGCATGTCCTTGGCCTCCTGCAGCACAGCCTGCCACACAAGAAAGAGGATTTTTCACACCTGCAAAGGATCGACGCCACGCAGCAGGTGTGAAAGCACTTGCCTTGCGGCGCCCGCAAAATCTCATTTTATTGTCCCTTTTGCTCCTGGAAGTGGCTTAGGCGCTCCCAGAGACAGTCTGGGTGCAGGAAGAGGCAAGGCTGCGTGCGTGCATGCATGCAGCCTAAAGGGAACATAACCTGGGACCCTATCTCCCAATATCGGCCCCAGCAACCCCATCCAAAGGCAAATGGCCAATTAATAATAGTAGAGGAGAGCCACATTGCCCTTTTCCCCGGGCCGATTTTGGTCCTGGGGACCCCATCCCCTGGGGCCCTTCATGTTTTAAAATAGGTAGGGGGCACAAAGCCGCCCTCTCCCGGCCTATATCAGCCCCAGGGACCACATCCAATGGGGCATGGCCAATTACCAAGGGGGGGCCTCCCTGGCTGATTTCAGCCCTAGGGACTACATCCCCCGGGGCCCGGCCAATTATTGATGAGGGAAGGGGCTGGGTGACCCCCCTCCCTTGCTCCATTTTAAGCCCCGAGGACCCATTCCCTGGGGCCTGGCTAATAAAGGGTGGGTGCCCTAGGGACCACCCAGGGCACCCACCACCGCCTTGTTGGGGGAAACGGAGGGAGCCCCAAGGCCCCCACATCCCCACCCTGCTCCAGCGGAAATCAACATGGCTCCCACCTACAGGAGCAGCTAAAAACACTGCTCCCTGTGGGCGGGAGCAATGTTTTCATCTGTTATTCTGCTCGCTTCAGTAAGGGCGGGGAAACAGATGAAGTCTGCTCCCATCCAGCATTTTTCATGCTCTTGCCCGCTGTGTGCGGATTTAGTGTTTGCTCTTGCTTGGCGGGAGCTTTGAAATTGCTCCCGCCAAGCAAGAGCAAAACAGGTTTCCATGCCAGCACCAGTGCACCGTGGGACATAGCAGGAGCCGGCCCTGGGGGATGGGGTCTTCAGGCCCATTAATGGCCCCAGGAGGGGGGCCATGTTACCCCCCTCACTATTGATAGCACATCCGGCCCCAGGGGATGGGGTCCCTGGGGCTGAAATCAGCCCAGGAGGGGGGGGACATGCTGCGTTTGTAAAAGCAGCAAGGCCCTGGGAGATGGAGTGCCCGTGGCCAAAATCAGCCCAGGAGGGGAGCTCTGTGGACCCCTTCCCTGTTTTCTAGATCACCTAGGCCACCGGGGAATGGGGTCCAGTCGCCAGTAGGTAGTTATATTTAAAACCTAGTTTCCATAGTACGAGTGTTTTTTGTTTTGCCATTATCTTTGGCGCAGTTTGACGAATCTTCACAACATTTTCCAAACTAACTCACTTCAGTTGGTGTCTGGAAAGTTTCAGGGTGATCTGTGAAGCATGGGCTGAGAAAAAGAGGGAGTTCCAAACATATTTTCCTCATGTTTATTCCTATATTGCTTTTTAACACTACTACAGCCTGAACCACTGAACGGAATTGCACCAAATTTGGTAGGAAAGTAGATATTGGTCAAGAGAAGTGCCTTTTTGGGATTTGGTGTAAATCTGTGCAGTAGTTTTAGAGATATTAATCAAAATCCAAATTTATATGTCTAGTGGTGTGGATCCACTGCGGATCCGACAGTGCCTGTGCTGAAATATGATTGGCTGCCAACACTTCAACCAGGAAGTGTTAGCAGTCCTCTTGGGACTTGGCTCCAGCCGAGTCCCACAAAAAAGCATTAAAAATAATAAAAAAAGGGGCAGGATAGGAATACCCTGACCCCTTAGGTGTGGTGGGTGGGCCAGGTCCTAGGGGCATGCTTCATTTATTAAATTAAAGTAGAGTGGAGCATGTGGCCCCACTCCATGACCATTTTTATACCCAGGAGACCACCACCTCCTTGTGACTATAAATAAAATGAATAGGAGGGGCTGTGCAGACCCCTCTGAACTCTGGAGACCACCACCTCCCTAGGGTTATAGTTAAATGAATAGGGGGGCCACGCAGACCCTTCGAGCCCCGGAGCTACATTTAACATTTAAGAGGGGGGGTCACACATATCCCACCCATCAGTCAATTATGGCTCTGGGGATTGCCACCCCCCCAGGGCCGGCTCCTGCTATGCCCTGGGGTTACCACCCCGGGACATAGCTGTTTGCTTTTGCTTGGCGGGAGCTGACAGCTCCCATCACAGCAAAAGCAAACACCACAGTTCCAGTGGGCGGGAGCTGTCAAAGTGCTCCTGCCTGAGATGAAACTATTGCTCTTGCACACTGGGAGCTGCATTTCCAGCAGCTCCCTGTGTGCAATAGCAATGCCGGCTCCCGAAGGAGGCAGGGAGCCAACTGGAACCACGGGGCCTTGAGGCTCCCTCCAATGTCCCCATGCTGCACACTGGGTGCCCTGGGTGAGCTCCAGGACACCCAGGGGACATGGCTGGGCCCTAGGGAATGGGGTCACTGGGGCCAAAATTAGCTCGGAAGGGGGGCTGTGTGGCCCTCTCCCTTATTTTTAATATCGGGCCCTGGGGGATGAGGTTCCAGGGGCCGAGACAGCCCAGGGAGGGGGTGTGTGGCCCCCATTCAGTTAACGCTGTGCCCCAGGGGATGGGGTCCCAGGAGCAAAATTGGCCCAGACTCCCCTGTGCAGAGGAGGGAAAAACTGAGAGCAGAAAAACGAGCAGAAAAGGCAAAAGAGAGGGCAGAAAATCCAGCAGTAATGACAAAATGGAAGGCAGAAAAAAGAGCATGAAAGGCAAAACAGAGGGTAGAAAAATAAGCAGAAAAAGGCAAAACAGTGGGCAGAAAAACAAGCAGAAAAGGCAAAACAGTGGGCAGAAAAAAGAGCAGGAAAAGCAAAACAGAGCAGAGTATGACAAAACAGAGGGCAGAAAAACAAGCAGGAAAGGCAAAACAGAGAGCAGAAAAACAAGCAGAAAAGGCAAAACAGAGCAGAAGAGGGCATAACAGAGAGCACTCAGACACTCACACACTCACTCACAGACCCACTTAGACAGCCATGCACTCACCCACAGACCCACTCAGAGACTCACACACCCACTAACAGACCCACTCAAAGAGTCACACACTCAGTCACAGACCCACTCAGAGACTCATGCACTCACTCACAGACCCACTCAGAGACTTGTGCACCCACTCACAGACCCACTCAGTCACTCACGCACCCACTCACTGACCCACTTAGACACTCACACACCTACTCACAGACCCATTCAGACTCATGCACTCACTCACAGACCCACTCAGAGACTCACATACCTACTCACAGACCCACTAATAGGCTCATGCACAGACTCGCAGACCAACTCAGAGACTCACGCACCCACTTAGATAGCCACTCAGACATGTATCCACCCACTCATAGACCCACTCAGACACACCCACTCACACACCCAGTGAGACCCTTATGCAGCCACTCCCAGGCCCACTCAGACACTCAAAGAGCCACTGACAGTCCCACTCAGACAATCTCACAGCCACTCACAGACCTACTGATACACTCATGCACTCACTCAAACACTCACTGCCAAAGGTTACTGGTTACAGATAGGAATTAAATTTAAAAAACCTTAGAAAGTCATGCTTAAAACCAAAGGTTACAGTGATGTTATAGTTAGGAAATAACATTAAAAAACATAGAAATTTACTGAAAAAAACAAAGGTTACTAGGACGGTATAGTAAGGAAATAGAATTAAAAAACCTTAGAAATTCACTGAAAAAAACAAAGGTTACAGGGACGCTATAGTGAGGATCAGATTTCACTCATACAAAACCATAGCAATTCATCAGTTATAGTTACCTGACCTAACTATAACTTACGCCCCTGCAATGCACTGCTTATGACCTCACATATTACATCACTCATGGCATGGTCAGTAACATCACTGATGACATCCAAAATAACATAACTGATGACATCATCCACAGAACCACTCACACACCCACTCACACCCCCATGCAACATCTCATACACCCACCCACACACCTACACAACCACTTACATACCCATTCATGGGTACCCTGGGAAACAGCAAGAGCCAGCCCTGGGGGGGTGGAGGTCCTCAGGGTCCTTATTTGCTCCAAGAGGGGGTCCGCACAGCCCCCCTTCCTTTGATCTGCATGGGCTGGCTTCGGGGAGATGGTTGTCCCTGGGGTCGTATATGGCCCGGGAGAGGGGCTGCGTGCCCCCTCCCAGTTTTTTATGTTATTTGGCCCTGGGTGGTGGTGGTCCCCTGGGGGGTCCACACTACCCCCCATTCCTTTCATATTTTGCCCGTGGTGGTCCACAGGGCTTCAACAAAGCCTGGAGGGGGCTAATGTGGCCCCCTTCTTCCATAAAAATAAAGCCCAGGGGAGGTGATGGTTCCTGGAGCTTTAACGAAGCTCAGGAGGGAAGTCTGCATGCCACCCTCCATTCACAAAGATAAAGCCCTGGGGAGGAGGTTGTCCCCAGGGCTCAAGAAGACTTAGGAGGGGGGGCCCCGTCCACCAACCACTTTTTTAAAAAAATGCCCCAGGCACAGGAGATGGCACTTGTTTGTTTTTTCCAATTTTGCCACAAATTCGTGGCAAAATTGAAAGAAAATGTTTTAAACTCCAAGCGGGCTCCCTCTGGGACCCCACAATGACATCTAGGGGGTAAGGTTATGTCTACCCTGTCCCCTTTTCTTAATTTAAAAAAATTTTTGTGGGACTTGGCTTAAGCCGAGTCCCAAGATGGCTGCCAACACTTCCTGGTTGAACAGTTGGCAGTCAATCAGATTACAGCAAGGGGACTGTGGTATCCGCGGAGGATCCTTGTCTCTATATACCTGTATTTTTTAACTTTAATATCCCTAAAACTACAGAATGGATTTACACCAAATCACAAAAAGAGTGCTTTCTGGACCAACATCTAGCTATATGCTAAATTTGGTGTACTTCCTTTCAGCAGTTCAGGCTGTAGTCGTGTTCAAAATCCCTAAGGGAAAATGCATGATAAAAAAGCATTTTGAGACCCCCCCTTATTCTTGGCCTTTGCTTGATGGATCACCCTGAAACTTTCAGCACAGCAGCTGAACCGACTTAAGTATACGTTTTAAAAACTTTGTGAAGATTCGTCAAGCGGCACTAAAGTTATTGGCAAAACAAAAAACATTCTTCCTATGGAAACTAGGTCCTAACTATAGCTACCTACTGATCACCGCCAGTAATACATATATAAGGAGTTAGTTTATTGTTGATTAGTTAAAATATTACAATGTTAGAAAGAATAAAAATATCATGAAAGAAATCATTTTTACCATTATTGTTAAAATCGCTAATATTGTTAAAATAGTTTCTATATATTTACATTTATAGGGAACCGACAAGGAAAAATGTCCTCATATAATAGATAAGAAAGTTTTCGTTACATAAGGCTAAAAGTATGGTCCCATAATATATGTCATTATCGTTTCCACTGCTCTCATAAATTTTACAAATATACAATTCAAATCCATATCAGATGGTTTAAGGCATGCTATCACCGCTTGTCTGCATGAGCGAATGTCCCGCTGGTTAAATGGTATCCTTAGCAGCCTGCGTCTTAGGTCTAATAGAGCCGGGCATATACAAATTAAATGGGTGATGTTCTCTTTGCCACGTTTTCACAATCTACAGGTAGTTGATGTTGTTTGTCTCAGCAACGGCATTGCATGCATGAAGCCTGGGAGAATTCCAAATCGTGCTCTTATGAACATTCTTTTTTTTCGTGGGTACCAACCAGACTCTAAATAAGACTGTGGTTTAAGGCATTTATATTCATTTATAATCATCCAGGCATGTGACCTAGATACAAATAATTCTTTGTTCATTAACAGTGATGTTTTTTTCATTAAGCCGTTGATTTTTTTTTTTTTAAAGTTGCTGGAGTCAAAGAATTTTCCCATAATGAGCCAATGGACAAATCTTCTATTGCCTCAGTTAAATACTTCCATGTTGGTAAATTAGGATTTGTTTGAACTTCATGCCAAAGAGCTTGATCTTACTGGTTTGAAATATTTGATTTTATTCTTTTCCAGGTTTTAACATACGATCCCTTTTGTGCAATGATTTGGTTTAACAGAGCAAATTCTAATTGTGTCTGTGCTTGCGTTGCGTTGCATGGTAGATTAAACAGAGATCTAAATATTTTGGCAAAATTTTTATTTAGTATTACTGCATCTTTACCCCGCATCGCCTCGCTCCCATACGAGATAGTTGGTAAAAGTTTTGCAGATATTATCTTTAGTAATGGTTGGTGGCTGAAACCTCCTAATGATCTCTGTAAGGAACGAAAGGCTAAGAGTAAGGAATTTCCTTTCCTTTTAAACTCCATTTTATGTCGCTTGAAAGAGCCCTGTTCATCAAATATTACAGCAAGATACTTATATGTTTTAACTTGTTCTAGTTGCTGAGTTTGTAGAAACCACTTACATTTTTTATGAATCTTATTACTTACTTCCATCACTTTTGTTTTCTTTTCATTTATTACCATTTCATTAAGTAACAAATAGTTTGATATTTTATTTATCAGTCTCTGCAATCCAACCTTTGTTTGGCTCACCAGAATCACATCATCAGCATATAAAAGATTTGATATATATTTCTCTCCTAACCCTGGGGGATGTGCATTAACTTAATCTAGATCTTGAGTTAAATCAGCCAAAAGCAAATTAAATAAGTACGGTGCAAGTACGCAGCCTTGTTTCAAACCATGAAAAGTTCTAATTTTTCTAGACAAAATAGAAACATCAACTATTTTCACTCCTATCCATGTATCCGAATATAACATTTGGATCACTTTTAATAGGCAAGGTGGTATATGCAATTTAACCAGCTTTTGCCACAGTAGGCCGCGTTAAACACAATCAAAAGCAGATTTAAAATCCAAAAAACAGAGGTAGATTGGCTGATTCCTTGCTTTGTATTTATTTATCTATCATTATTGAGAGTGCTAGAATATTAGATGATGTACCTAGACCTTGGGCAAACCCAGTTTGATTAGGGGGGATAAGTTGCTTTTTTTCTGCCCAGTATAGAAGTTCTTTCAAGAGTATCCCAGCGAAGAGCTTAGCTTCAGTATCCTGGAGCGTAATAAGACAGCAGTTTTCTGGTTTTGACCACTCCCCTCCTTTATGTATCAGTGCTATTAAAGAGCCTTTCCAAGATTATGGAATTATTTTTGATTGCAGAGAATTATTAAACACTTTTAATAGGTACCCCCCCCAGAAAGGTACATCAGTTTTATACAAGGCTTGCGGGATTCCATTCGGGCCAGGTGCCCCATCTTGCCTGCTGCTTTGTATTAGTTTACAAACTTGCGCTTCTGAAATATCAATTGCATATTCCTCTGGAACTTTTTGTACCAATACGGTGTTCCTATCTTCTTCACAGTTAGGGTCTATTTTTGTATCACTTGAATAATTGAAATGCTTTGTTAAGAACTCTACCCATGCCGATTCTGTTCGTGTTGAAGTTGTAATCTTCACTGGTACCCAGTTCAAATTATTGACCATTCTCCAGAATGACCGTGAATTTTTTTTCTTTGTTCAGGAACAGAGCCTTAGCCCAAAGTGTTTGGTTTATTTTTAACTTCTCTTCCCGAATTTTTCTCCGATAATCTTTATTCATTTTCTTTGCTTTAATCTGAAGTTCCCGATTCCAGGGACGCTTTCTTAATTGATGCATAATTCTGTTGCGATTTTTCTTCAAGATGCGACATGGTTCAGATGCTTTTACTTTGTTTGCATCATTTATCTGAACATTACGTCGGTGACTATTCATTTTTGTCTCCAAAAAAGGAACACTTAATAATTTTTCTGTAAATGCCGACCATTGGTCCACCACAGATCCTGTCTTAGCAATGAAGCAGTTTTTGACCAAAAGCAAAGCCTTCTGGCTTACTGCCTCTAATGATCCTTCCGACCAGTACAATCTCCTATAATTAGTTGTTTCTTACTTGCCTGGCAGGGATCCCACTTTTTCATGATACTTTGGTTGGACTTCTATCTCAATTATTTGCTGGCCATGGTCGCTTTCTTCTGTCATCCGGATCTGAAATGAAGTTATTAGTTGTAGTAAGGATAGAGTTACTAATGTAAAATTTATTCTTGATTGCAAGCCTGCTGCCTGATATGTCCATTTAGGTGGTATGTCATTAGAAAATCACCCGTTCAGCACCCTTAAGCCCAGGGATTCAAGATCTTTTACTACTTCCAAACCTCTTACTCCATTTCCATCTAGGGTGTAATACTGATTCGGAACAGACCATCTATAATCCTGTTGTAATATATCTTCTTCACTGACAAAAGGGCACAACAAATTCATATTAAAATCCCCTGATCTCATGATATCCCATACCGATTCATTGTGTATTAGTTCTGACTATATACATAGTAATTTATGGGACATCGATTTCCTTGCCTTTGTTTCCGGGTGTATATAGATATTGATCACAACAAGTATGTTCTTGGTGTATTTATTCCAATTCCTTAATTTTACTATTAGGATATTGTTATCGTCTATTACCTCCTGCTCACTTTTAATCTTTAAGCCAATAGATAGTAATATCACCAATCCTCCCCATTGGTCTACCATATCTTCTTACTCTTTTGGCTGGGTTAAAATAGCCAGTAAAGCCTTCCATAACAAATGGCTCAGTTTCCCAAGTTTCTTGTAGTAATATGATATGAAAATTTCTGAATAATATATTCAGTTTGGTATCATATTTCTTATTTTTCATCCCGTTAATGTACCATGAGCATACGTTTATGGTTTCCTTTAGATGCTTTACTTCTTTTCCTGATTATCCTGTACTTTTGTTTGCCATTGAGAGGAACTGCCATGCAAGGCTGTTGTTAACCAGCCTAGATTAAGTTGAGTTGTGCACTGGGTTCCTAACTGTAAATTTACTGCTGGTTTTATTGTTTTTCCAATTGAGTTTTTCAGCACTGAGTGTACTTGTGTATTACCATTATCGCCACAATGCTCTTTTGGAGAAACAAAAGAACTTGGATAAAAAATTGTTGGTGGCTTGATAATTTTTATTCGCCACTTATATACATATTCACTGAAACAAACAAAGGTTACAGGAAAGTTATAGTTAGGCTCAGATTTCACTTGAACAAAACCAGTGAAATTAAGCAGTGATAGTTAGTGAGCTAACTATAATCCTCGCCCTAGCAATGCACTGCTTATGACCTCAAATATTACATCACTCATGAAATGGTTAGAGATATCACTGATGACATCAATGATGGCATCTCAAATGACATCACTGATGACATCATCCAGTGGCTGTGAATGTTTTTAAAAGGCTTATAAGTGTTAAATATATATACCAAGGTGTAATGATGAATCAGCGGGTGCATGAGTGCCTGTATGGATGATTCAGTGGGTGCGTGACTGACTGTATAAGTGACTGATTAGGTGTCTCAGTGACTACATGGATGAGTGACTAGGTTGTACGAATGTCTGTATCAGTCTGTCAGTTGGTGTCTAAGTGGCTGTATGGGTTGGTGAGTGGGTACATGAGTGGCTGTATGGGTGATTGATTGGCTGTCTTAGTACCTGTATGGATTTATGAGTGTCTGTGTGGGTGAGTAATTGGGTGTCTGACTGCTTGACTGGATGAGTGAGTAGATGAGTCAGTGGCTGTATGGGTTAGTGAGTGCATGTGTGAGGGGTGTATGGGTGAGTGAGTGTGTGTATGGCTGTGTTTGTGAGTGAGTGAATGTGTCAGTGGTATATGGGTGAATAACTGCATATGTGAAAGGCAGTATAGGTGAGTGTTGGAGTATATGAGTGACTGTATGCGTGAGTAAGTGATTGTGAGAGTGGCTGTGTTATTTTTTACATAGGTCCAGGTAACATCATAACAGTAGCGGCCCGTGGTGGGAGTGCTGCCGGGCGGTGACATGGGGCGGGGGGTAGTAAACTGCGGAATACGGCCGAATAGAGGTAAGTAAACATAAAAATGAATTTCGTTGCGCGCGCTGCATCGCCAAATGCCTTGTGGACCCCATACGCCGGGGTATGGCCTTTTATTTATTTTTTTATTCTTTTAGGGGAGGGGGTCTTGTGGCTACATTCGCCTGGCCGATTTCATCCCTGTGGACCCCATCCCATGAGGCCCAGCCATTATATTATGTGGAAGGGGGTCTTGCGGCCCCCTTTCCGGGCCAATTTTGACCCTGGGGACCCCATCCCCCGGGGTCCAGCAATGTTTTCCTGGGTGGGACTACGGGGAGCCAGAAGGCCCCGGTGGTCCCTGCTGGCTTCCCGCCTCCTGCGTGAGCCAGCCCTGCTTTCACACACAGGGAGCTGGTGGAAATGCAGCTCCCTGTGTGTGAAAGCAATTTGTCCGTTTCCCTGCTCGCTTGACAGTGGGCATGGAAACAGAAGACTGCTCAGCTTCCAGCAAGCAATAGTATTTTCACAGCTCTTGCTTGCTGAAAGCGGAGTATTTGCTGTGGCTTGGTGGGAGCAGTTAAAGCTCGCACCAAGCCACAGCAAACAGCTATGTCCCGGTGGTGGGCACCCTGGGACATAGCAGGAGCCGGCCTGGGGGTGGTCGTCCCCAAGGCCATCTACTGCTCCAGAAAGGGGGGTTTCATGGACCCCCTCCATTGCAGTATATAGCCCCTGGGAGAGGGTGGTCCATGGGGTGGTGGTGGTGCCGTCTGGGTCCCTCTGCATTCATTCGATATTTAGCCCCGGGGAAGTGGCAGTCCCCGGGGCTGCGGGGGGGCAGAGTGTGCCCACCCACATTGCTTAATAAACATTTTCCCCAGGGAGGTGGGGGTTCCCAGGGCCTGTGGGGTGCCGGTAGGGCACCCCCGGCATGCATTCAAACAGTATATATATATATATATATATATATATATATATATATATATATATCCTGTGTGATCAAGGCGAGTAACGCCAAAATGCGCAACAGCAGTAAATAAAATCTAAAAGCGCAAATACCCTAAGGAGTGGTGTGGTGTCTTCACCGGCGTGGATTCCTGATCCAAAAGGATCTGGGACTGGTAGTAGATATATATTATCTACTGGCGGTCGCCAGTAGATAGTTATAGTTAGGACCTATTTTCCATAGGAAATCCGCGACATTCTATTTGAAATAACTCTTGCGTCGGTTGACGAATCTTCGCGAAATTTTCAAACTTTATGGCCCGCTCCGGTCCGCTCCTACCCTGAAAGTTTCGGGGTGATTCGTCAAGCGGGGGCCGAGAAAAAAGGGGGGTCCCAAAACGTGTTTTCCCCATTCATTTTCCCATAGGAAACTTTAGCCATGGCTACAGCCCGAACTGCTGAACGGAATTACACCAAATTTGGCAAAGAGGTAGTTCTTGGTTCTGAAAGAACCCTTTTTGTTAAATGGTGTAAATCCGTTCAGTAGTTCCTGAGAAAATCAAAAGTAAAGTCACATATATATCTATGGCCGAGTAGGGTCCGCGTACCCTCCCGACCACGAGCTGCATGCTAATTGGCTGTCAACACTCCAAATCAGGAAGTGTTGGCAGCCATTTAACCCTCGGTAGAACCGAGGGTCGGGACAGAAACAAGTGCGCAAAGCGCAAAAGGGGGCAGGGTAGAAACACCCTGACCCCTAGGTCTGCTCAGGGGTCCCACAAGGACCCCCTGGGCAGAAAAAGCATTTTTATTTTTTTTTTAAATCGGCGGGATGCGCTTAGAGTGCGCGGATCCCACAAAAAAAAAAATCGAAGTGCGGTCTCCCGCGCTTCGATGTTATTTTGCCCCCGGGTGGCCCAAGTCCCGGGGGCATGCGGGGGGTGGGTTTATAGTTAATGGGGGGCCTCTAAGGCCCCCAAGCCCCAGGGACCACCACCCCCGGGGCTTTCTAATAAAAATGTTGCGGGAGGGCACTCGGCCCTCCCGCAGCCCGAGGACCACCACCTCCCGGGGCTTCTTTTTTTTTTTAAAACAGTTCCTGTGTGGGGGCTTGAGCCCCCACACGCCCCGGGACCGCCACCTCCCGGGGCACTAATAATGTAAATGCGGGGGTCCGGGGATCACCACCTCCCTGGGGCTTTAAAGACATGGGAGGGGGGCCGCGCGGCCCCCCTCCTGGAGCCTGTGGTGGCCCTGGGGACTGTCACCCCCCAGGGCCGGCTCCTGCAGTGTCCCGGGGTGCCTACCCCGGGACACTGTAGTTTGCAATGGCAGGACGGGAGCCTCGCGGCTCCCGCCCTGTCATTGCAAACTGCTTTGCTTCATTGAAGGGAGAGCAGGGAAACCTGCTCTCGCTTCAATGAAGCAAAGCAGATTGCTTTCCACACGGGGAGCTGCATGTCAGCAGCTCCCCATGTGGAAAAGCAATGCCGGGACCGTGGGGGAATTGGGGATCCCCCACGGTCCCCAACGAGAGGGCCAGCCCCGGGGATGGGGTCCCGGGGCAAGTAGTGGCCCGGGAGGGGGCCACGCGGCCCCCTCCCCCAAAAAATAATAAGAAAAAGAAAAAGAAAAATTAAGGCCTGCCCCGGGGATGGGGTCCCCGGGGCAAAAGGAGGCTGAGGAGGGGGCCACGCAGCCCCCTCCTTAAAAATAATAAAAGAGTGGCCATGCCCCGGGGATGGAGTCCCCGGGGCCGGAATCGGCCACAGGAGGGGGCCACGCGGCCCCCTTCCCGTTTTTAAAAAAAAATGAAAAAAAGGGGTAAGGCCCTGGGGGATGGGGTCCCCAGGGCCCAAAGAAGAAAGGAAGGGGGCCACACAGCCCCCTTGGAAGAAAAAACAAAAAACGATTGTGCCGCAGGCCCGCCCCCTTCCTTTACCACTCTGCAAACGTGCCCCCTGGTGCGTTTGCAGAGAGGGAACAATTCCCCTTGAATACTGGGGGTCCCTGGGGGCCAACTAGCCCACCAGGAACCTCCAGTATGCGCCAGGGGCTGCGTTGCAGAGAGGTGTACATAGGCCACGCCCCTTTTTACACCTCTCTGCAACGCAGCTCTGTGGCGCTTACTGGAGGTACCTGGTGGGATAGTTGGACCCCAGGGACACTCAGGATTCAAGGGGACTTAATCCCCCAACGTAAAACGCGCCACGGGGCACATTTGCACAGTGGTGAAGGGAGGGGGTGGGGCTTCAGGTGACATGTGTGCAAACAGGCCCTATGGCGCGTTTTAAGATGGGGAATTAAATCCCCTTCAATCCTGAGGGTCCCTGGGGGCCAACTAGCCCACCAGGTACCTCCAGTAAGCGCCACGGAGCTGCGTTGCAGAGTGTTGTAAAAAGGGGCGTGGCCTCTGAACACTTCTCTGCACGCAGCTCTCTGGCGCATACTGGAGGTATCTGGTGGGCCAGTTGGCCCCTAGGGACCCTCAGGATTGAGGAGGAATTAATTCTCCAACTTAAAACGCGCCACAGTGCGTGTTTGCAGACATCAGGCCCCACCCCCTTCCTTCACCATTGTGCAAATATTCCTCTAAAATCAGCCGAACTACGAATTCCGATTTACTCACCTGTTATCAGGAGAGACCTCAGTGCTGCATCTTTGAGCCCAGTACTGATCCTGAAAAGTAATTTTAACCGTACTTACCAGTAACTTGAATTTCCCTCCATAGGCTAACATTGACTGGTTTCACTTGGAAATTCTTCTAAGTGTGGAGTTTTGGAACTTTATAATATTCCTCTAAAATCAGCCGAAATACGAATTCCGATTTACTCACCTGTTATCAGGAGAGACCTCAGTGCTGCATTTTTCAGCCCAGTACTGATCCTGAAAAGTAATTTTAACCGTACTTACCAGTAACTTGAATTTCCTTCCATAGGATATCATTGCCTGCTTTTTGCTGAAAAAGTTTCTAAGTGTCGATTTTTGAAACATACAAATATTCCTCTAAAATCAGCCGAAATACGAATTCCGATTTACTCACCTGTTATCAGGAGAGACCTCAGTGCTGCATCTTTCAGCCCAGTACTGATCCTGAAAAGTAATTCTAACCGTACTTACCAGTAACTTGAATTTCCTTCCATAGGCTAACATTGACTGGTTTCACTTGGAAATTCTTCTAAGTGTGGAGTTTTGGAACTTTATAATATTCCTCTAAAATCAACCGAACTACGAAAACCGATTTACTCACCTGTTATCAGGAGAGAACCCAGTGCTGCATCTTTTAGCCCAGCACTGACCCTGAAAAGTAATTCTAACCGTACTTACCAGTAACTTATATTTCCTTCCATAGGAATCCATTGTCTGGTTTTCAGCAGAAAAGTTTCAAAGTGTCGATTTTCACAAACTACAAATATTCCTTAAAAATCGCCTGTATTACTTAAATGCATTCTTTCAACTGTTTACAGGAGATGCACCAGTGCTGGATCCAGGATCCAACACTGAGTAAGAAAAAGTAACAATAACACTACTTACCTGCTAAGTGAATTTCCTCCCATAGGATAACATTGGTGATTCTATGTGAAAAAGTTTCTAAGTGTCAACTTTTAAAATACAATAATATTCCTTAAAAATCACTACTGTAACCAAAACGCTTTTACTCAACTGTTTACAGGAGATGTCCCAGGACTGAATCTAGGATCCAGTCCTGTGGTTAGAAAAGTAATCCATAAAGTAACTAATTGCATTTAACTAGAAATTCACATTGAGCTCAATGTTGCATTGTGTTTGAAATTGTGTTGCCCATTGCAACAACTGTAACTACTGTACTTAAAACTCTATTGCCTATTTGCAAACTATTTAAACTAAAGTAATTCATTCTGAGAAAGTATATTTTGTAATGTAATGTATAATGTAATTACAATGTAATTTAATAAATAAAATATCTAAAAATAAATAGTTTTAAAAAATGTAGTAAATCAGTATCAAAAAATAAATATAACAATTAATACATTTAAAAATTGTCATTTACAAAACCTTTGAAATTCACTGAAAAAACCATAGGTTTTAGGGCGTTATAGTTAGAAGTTAGCATTTAAAAAACCTTTGAAATTCACTGAAAAAACCATAGGTTTCAGGCACGTTATAGTTAGAAATTAGCATTTAAAAAACCTTTGAAATTCACTGAAAAAACCATAGGTTTCAGACACGTTATAGTTAGAAATTAGCATTTAAAAAACCTTTGAAATTCACTGAAAAAACCATAGGTTTTAGGGACAGTTATAGTTAGTTGGACATTTCACTCGTACAAAAGCCGTGAAATTCCCCGTTATAGTTAGTTCAGCTAACTATAACTCGCGCCCCGCAATACACTGCTGATGACGTCACATATTACATCACTCATGACATGGTCAGTGACATCACTGATGACATCACTGATGACATCTCAAATGACATCACTGATGACATCATCCACGTGATAATCTGATGCACCTCCTCACACCCTAATATAACCTTTGATACACCCACTCTAAATTACAGACTGCCATTCGCAAAACCATAGACACTCCAACACCAATAACTACATACCCACTCACTGATTCTTAGGTTTACACACACACATCCACTCACTCACCCGTACAGTCACTCATACTTATGGTCACTCAGTACAGGACTATCATATGCACTCTTACTCCTATATAGACACTCAAACACCGCCACTCATCCATAGAGGTACTCACACACCTAGTCAGTCATGCAAATAATTAAACACACTGCCATTTACTCACCTATACAGTTATACACACACCAGCTCACTTAATCATACAAATACTAGCACATTGTTACGCTCTTATACAATCACTGATACAAGCACACACTCATCCATACAGCCACTATCACAATCACTGACTCTCGCTTATAGCTATTTATATACTCCAACACACATATATACTGCCTTTCACATATGTAGTTACTCACACATGTACCACTGGGACATACATTCACTCACTAACACACTCTTACACACACTTACCCACCCATACAGTCTATCACAGATGCACTCTTGAAACCATCCACCCAGTGAATCACCCACTCACACATCTATGCACAGAGTCGCACACACCCCTCCCACACAAACACTCAGGCACCCATACAGATACTCAGACAACCATTCAATAACTCATATAGACACTCATGTAGCTATTCACAAACACATGCAGCCACTTACACAGCAACAGACAGACGGATACAGACATTCACCCAGTTTAGTCACTAACCCATGCATTCAGTAAGATACGTTAAATCACTCACTTATAGAGTCAGTCACGCACCTACTAAATCATCCATACAGACACTTATACACCCACTCATTCTTCAATACGTCTTTTCCTATATATATTAAAAATATTTAAACTTTACAGAAACACACAGTCACTGCATGATGTCATCAGTGATGTCATTTGAGATGTCATCAGTGATGTCATCAGTGATGTCACTGACCATGTCATGAGTGATGTAATATGTGACGTCATCAGCAGTGCATTGCGGGGCGCGAGTTATAGTTAGCTGAACTAACTATAACAGGGGAATTTCACGGGTTTTGTACGAGTGAAATGTCCAACTAACTATAACTGTCCCTAAAACCTATGGTTTTTTCAGTGAATATATATATATATATATATATATATATATATATATATATATATATATATTATCTACTGGCGGTCGCCAATAGACAGTTATAGTTAGGACCTATTTTCCATAGGAAATCCGCGACATTCTATTTGAAATAACTCTTGCACCGGTTGACGAATCTTCGCGAAAGCTTCCAACTTGTTGGGGCGCTCCGCTCCTACCCTGAAAGTCTCGGGTTGATTCATCAAGCGGGGGCCGAGAAAAAAGGGGGGTCCCAAAACGCGTTTTCCCCATTCATTTTTCCATAGGATCCTGTCATTGCAGCTACAGCCCGAACTGCTGAACGGAATTACACCAAATTTGGCAAAGAGGTAGCCCTTGGTTCAGTGTCATGCCTTTTGCTTAAATGGTGTAAATCTGTTCAGTAGTTCCTGAGAAAATCAAAAGTAAAGTCACATTTATATCTATGGCCGAGTAGGGTCCGCGTATCCTGAGCGCACTCTGCGCGCACCGTCCCGATCACGAGCTGCATGCTAATTGGCTGTCAAGTGGCTGTCAACACTCCAAATCAGGAAGTGTTGGCAGCCATTTTGATCCCTCGGTAGAACCGAGGGACAGAAACAAGTGCGCAAAGTGCAAAAAGGGGGTAGGGTAGAAACACCCTGACCCCTAGGTCTGCTCAGGGGGTCCCACAAGGACCCCTGGGCAGAAAAGCATTTTTTTAAAAATCGGCGGGATGCGCTTAGGGTGCGCGGATCCCGCCGATTAAAAAAAACACTATCGAAGCGCATCGATGCTATTTTGCCCCCGGGTGGCCCAAGTCCCGGGGGCATGCGAGGGGTGGGTTTATATTTTATGTGGGGGCCTCTAAGGCCCCCAAGCCCGAGGACCACCACCCCCGGGGCTTTAA
>CAWUFW010022052.1:0-105098 GCA_963921515.1 Calotriton arnoldi | reverse complement strand
GGAGACCCATGCCAAGGATGCCAGGTCTAACAGTTCCTCTTCAATAATGCCGAACTTGCAGGACACAGCTAGTCTTCTCAGTGCTGCTATATAATCCTCCATTTTTTTACAAGATCCTTGTTTTCAGTGATAAAAGTTGAATCTGTGCACAGCTTTGCACACGGTAGGAGCAAAATACGAATTTAAATCTGCAATGGCTTGAGTGAAAACATTAACCTCACTTCCAGCTAACGGTTTCTTCTTGATCCGGTTATATACTCTTAAACCCCCAGGACCTAAACAATGTAAGAGAATTTTTTTTTTCCTCTCTGGGGGTAACTCCTCACTTTCAAAAGTATCCAAATAATTGATAAGGTAATCTCTCCATTCCTCCCATCTCTGGCTAGATACCTCACAATCTTTAACCATGAATGGCTGTGGAGCAGGAAGATTCATGGTAGCCATAGCCATAATTGTCAAGGAAACCGTGGAAGATTGCCAGAGAAATCTGTATACCAAAAATGTATGCGGAATAAAATACAAGCAGTTAAATAAACAAGTGAGATGTACCTTGAATATGAGGAGTAAAGAGTAATACGCGGTGTACGTATCACCGTTGATGTGCCGGTGTAATTTGTCTCAAACGCGGTGAGAAATTCATCTAGTGTACACAGGAGGCATTGGAGCTGAACCGCTAGGGGTGCGTATGCATCTTAGCAAAATGCAAAGTAGCCGTGTGAAAAAACAACTTGCAGCAGCAGGTTAGCTTGATCCAGGAGTTGCTAGGCGACCTCAAATGCCACAAAATGGCAGCCACGCAAGGTCACATCGCGTGACCTAACGTGGTGACGTGAGTGTTAGGGACGTCAGAGTCTCTTCCTTGCCGCCCTCTTCAGGACGTTGAAGGTGTAGATCCACGTATGGATTACTACCACGTACCTTCGTCAGGCCGAATCTGTATGCGTCACAGTTTCTTCAACACTGGCTCACGAGCGTGGAACACTGCCGCCGCTCGAAAAATGCGGCCGAATAACAGATCCACCAACCGTAAACCAGATGCCAGGTATGCACAGATCTAAAGTGTAAAACTCCGGGTATTACACAGAAAGTTGAATCCTTTAAATCTTGAACTTTGCAGAGCTGCGTTCACTTCTGTAGGGCTGGAGACTTCTTAAGCTGCTGTCGTAGTTTCATAAAGAAAAACGAAGGTGATGGCCGAAAATCACAGGCAGCGTAGGTTCGCGGGGTTTAAGCCACTCGTCGCCATTAATGAGAAGAAATAAAGCAGCCGGAGTAGTTTCGATGTAGGCTTTATTCTGTAGACTTAAACCCCAGACAGCAGGGAAGAGCCCACACACCAGCCAGCTCCAGCTCCGTTACCCAAGACTCTCCTCCCACACATTCCAACCCCCGAGCTCAACCTAAACTCTAGAATCTCACGAGTCAGGGTGGCTCGAACACACGCTCGAGCACCAACACAACATTCTGGGCTTGCCTGCCTTAGTATCATTTTTAAGTTTGGCTTTAGCCAAGAACTTCTGAGTTTACTAAAATTATATGTAAAATATAATTACAGAGGCTTTCCGCCAGCCCTCTTCATCCATTGGCCTGTTATTGTTGCAATCATGTTTTTCTTTCACCGACTTCCACAGAAAACAGCATGGAGCAATGGGTCAACCCACTTCATCCATTACTTAACTTAACAGTGAACACACAAAGTAGTTTCTTTAAATGCCAGGAATTTTAAAGATATGGGTACTTTTCTGAGATCTAAAAGTTCTTTTTGCTTTTTTCCAGTTTTTTATTTCTTAGATTGAATGAGGTCCAGTAGCTTCTCCAAACAAGTGATTTGCAAAAACCACAACAAGACAAAACAAGAACTGACAAAGCCAAAATTCTGGCGGCCACCACTAGACCTATTGGCTTTGTCATTGCTTGTTGTAGTTCTAAATTGAGCAAAATGTATGCTGAATAAGGTTCTGATGTAACCTAGTTAACATCTCAGGTGCACTCTATATGTAAACAATATTTAGATCTAACCTTACTTTCCTGACTTAGGTATTCAAACCAAATGTTTAACTTTATGATTGCTTAATAGGTTAGGCACTGTCAACGTGTCCAACGTATTTGCTTTATGTGCATATTTTCAATTCCAGGGTTTTTCCCCTTGAATCACTTTGATGATTTCTCTATCTCCAGTGTACTTATTCTTCATTGCTGATTCTTTCTATCTTATTACCTATCTTATTTTTATTGTTTACTGAGTCTTTATCTTTTCTTTTTTGTATTAGGTTTATTTGGCTGTGTAATATGGATTATCATCTTGACACTGTTGTGAGGTGTACTCTAGGTTTTACTCCCTTGAGCAATATTATCACAATGTGATAGTGCCTCCATATATATGAATAATATAGTTTTACCATCACATTGTGGATTGTAGGAAGTTCTGGCAATCCTATTAATTGAGAGAAGACTACATCCCATATAGCTAAACATCATATTTCCACAACACTGCCACAGGAATTTCACGGTTATAATGTAGAATTTCAGAAATTAAGAACAACGGGGCCGATTCACAGAAGTAATCTGAGATAAAATCCTAAACTTACTACTTTTGGTATTCACCGAAGGCATTTAGTAGTAGTAAAGTTAGGACTCCTAACTTTACTACTACTAAACTGAGACAAAATCCTAACTTTACAACTTTCGGTATTCACAAAAGGCATTCAGTAGTAGTAAACTTAGGAGTCCTAACTTTACTACTACTATATGTCTTCTATGAATACCAAAAGTAGTAAGTTTAGGATTTTATCTCAGTTTAGTAGTAGTAAAGTTAGGAGTCCTAACTTTACTACTACTAAATGCCTTCTGTGAATACCAAAAGTAGTAAGATTAGGGTTTTATCTCAGATTAGTTCTGTGAATCGGCCCCACAATGGCTGAGCACTATTTACTTTTTTCCTGTCTTCACCCACAATGGTAGGGTTGTGATATAAAGCCATTAACCTATACACGTAGACGTCTTGTATCAGGAGTTTGACGATGAAGTTGTATGGATTTTGCTTGATGCTCTTTCCTAACAAAATCCATTTAACTATCTGAAGGAAACAAATGAGTCTGGCTTTTACATTTAACTATCTCAATGTTTATGGCCTTTACAATGGAATGCAACATTTTGGAGCAGAGTGAAATGAAAAATAGAGCTTTTTAAAAAGAAGAAACTATTTTTTAAGAACATTTTTATTAATTCTTACAGCGTAAATACAAATTGTCTTCAGTAGAAGCTCATAAAGCCTTTGAAAATGCTGTCAACTCCAGAGTTCTATGTGACTTTTGGCGAATCTGAAATACCAGTTCCCAACTATATAAGTTGTTTTATCACCTTGTGGTTCTCCAGCCACAACAGCCAATTTATTCTCTATAAATCCACAACTGCTAACTTAATAAAATCAAAGAATGTGTCAGTTTGTATCCCCAATTATCCTCTATTGATGATCTCTATTGACCATACTTTTACTGGGAAATCCTACACTAGATAGAGATTTAGGGCCTGATTACGATGTTGGTGAGCCTGAAACCGTCAGCTCGCCAGTGGCGGACCCACCGGCATCGGCCCCTGCGGTCCGCCCGCCACATTATGATGTGGCAGGCGGAGGCATCTGGCAGAGGGACTGTCCGCCGCATTTCTGACGGGCTCAAGGAGCCCGGTGCGTCGGAGGGTCAGTAATCCCTACAATGAGGGCGGTGCTCACCTCAGGAGGTCAGAAACTTGTCTATGGTGGCTGGCAGATCGAGACCAGCCAGTCAACACACTAGTAATCAGTAAGTTTTCAGGGGGCATCTCTAAGGTGCCCTCTGGGTGCATTGCTTAATAAATCTGCCACTGGCATGAGGGTGGGTTTATCAAGACAAGGTGTTTGGTGCCAAATACCTCGGGGTACAGTGAAGCCATCATGTAGCTGTGGAACTCGTAATCATGAGTGTCCATCCCATGTACTCGTCATGGCTTCCCTGTGCACTCCCAATATCTAAGGTTCTGCTTAGATATCACAGGGAGTCATCCACTCACACAGATATGCCCACTCATGCGGTATAGTACACCCTGCCTTAGGGCTGTAAGGCCTGCTGTAGGTGTGACTTACCTATACCACATGCCGTGTTTTGCTGGCATGGCACACAGGGGTGTGCGCCATGTCGACTCTTCATTTTTCTCTGCACCCACACACGTAGACTGCAATGGCAGTTTGCATGAGCTTGGTGAGGGGCCCCTTAGGGTGGCACAATTCGTTCTGCAGCCCTTAGGCACCCTCTTTAGTTCCAAGGCCCTAGGTAACTTAGGTACCACTTACTAGAGACTTACAGGGATCCTAAAGAGGTGCCAATTGTGGGACAATGATGCAGTTTAGGGAAAGAACACTGGTACTGAGGACCTGGTTACCAGGAACCCAGTACACTTTCAGTCAAAGTTGCACGTGATACCAGGCAAAAAGTGGGGGTAACCATGTCAAAAGGAACACTTTCTTACACTATACACCACACTTCCCATTTAAATCAGCCTGATTGTATCAAACTGACATTAAAAAGTTAGTGGACAGTTTGGTGACATTAGACCTACACACACCCCCATCCACCAAAATGTTTGATTCAGTTTAAATATAATTACCCTCTGGGAAGGTCTCCAGACTTATCCCCTAAACTATTCGTCCTATTCACATCTTGTCTGATAGGTACTCAGAGCTCGCTGGAATGGACTGCCTGGTCAATTAAATTAAAGATATAGCACTGCTAATGCCTCATAATTTTATCAGACAACTAACAAGCATTAAAAGTAACAGCACAGTTGTTTTAGATATGAGGAAAGGTAATGCTCCAGCAAATGACTTGAATGATTTTAATGGCAACAAGCACTCTAGCAACACGCAGGTAGTAAGGTTGCAAGAAGAAAAACATCTATTGACATGCAGGACCAGTACTCTAAATATTAGATCCTGGAATATAGCTGGGGTGAATTCTAAGTTGACCTACCCAGAAAGGTGTGATTATAAAGAACAATTTGATATTTGTGTATGGCAGGAGACATGGTGTACAACTCCAGTTTTTTAATCAGGCTATACGAATTTTTGAGTTGATGCACTAACTAAGAGAATGGGCCGTCCATATGGAGGGCTAGTACTGTGGGTAATAATTGCTTTAAATAGTAAGATCAACCAGATAAGAATGAGCTCATTTGATATGTTAGGTATAAACATAACATCCCCTAATGCTCAGAAACTTAATCATATTTATAATATTTACAATTGTATAATGAAGGGAAACAGATAGTCTGAAACATTGCATCATTTTGATTCCCATATGGAATCATTCAGTGCTAGTGGTTTTCTGAATGTTGCAGGAGATTTCAATCCAACTTATGTACCCCCTGACATTGTTGAAGTTTTAATTGCCAAGGCAGGAGACAAACTGTGGGCCATTCCAAGACTGGATTTTCCTCCTGTTAAAAGTTGGTCCGCTACAACAATCCAACTGACAACATTAACCTTGTCGCTGTGACTTAGGTCATATAACAGCCACACATGCTTAGATATAAAAGGCCTGCCTACTTTCAATAGACCTAACGCTACCAGTCGAATACACTATATTATGTTAGATTTTTAGTTTGAAAAGATTTGATAGAAATGGTAGTTGTTGTTCATAAAGATAGTGATAACAATGCCCTCCATTTAACAGTGAACGGCATATTGATGCTTGTAGATGGGCCAATTAGTCCACGAGTAACTACAGATTTAATCTTATTTAATAACAGATGAGTCATAAAGTGGGCATCTATAGAGCACCCAGAGACAGCTAGCACAAGTGTTTAGAGAAGTGACAAATGAGCTTTAGTGCTTAGTTCAAACAATTAAGATCCAAACTAGATCTGGCACTTTATCAATATACATGCCAACTTATTTGCATCCTTGAAAGATCACTTTTATTGGGAAATAAGGTCTAATCACCATATAAGCAAACGAGGTCCGTGGTTTGATAAAAAATGTGAAGAAGTCAAGTAGGCCCTTTTATTGGCATATAGGTCAAACTATAGAGACAATGCTAGAATGGCAAGAATCATGTATAAGAAAACATAAGTGGCAACCAAGAGAGAGTGGGACGATAGGAACTGGCAAGGTCTAATTAAAGCAGCAAAGGAAAATCACACTAACACATTCTGGCATAATGTAGCATACGGTAGGCGTCATAATCAAATTAGCATAAATTTCTATGTCCAACCACAAGTTTTGATAGATTGCTTTACTACTTTTTGCTCTAGCAATGAGTACTCCAATAAAAATATCGGGTTGTCAAGACCAAAATATTTGCCAGCTACTATTGAACCACTGAGAATTTCACTGACAGCACTTAACGCAAACAGAGGTATAATCCCATGCAAGGCTCCTGACCTGGACAAAATACCTGGAAATCTCTTCTTATCGGAGCCACATTTGTGGGCACCATATATTAATATCCTCTCCAATGTTATTTCAGCAGGATCTGAAATTCCAAATACCTGGGAAGGGGCTGAGTTAGTCATCATATTCAAAATAGGTGAAAGGGATAACCCCAGCCATTGGAGGCAGATAACCCTGATAGCGTACAAATACATTTCTGCCGCCAGATGTTAGACAAGTTTCAGGACTGGATAGGAAAGCACATATTTCATCAAATTTCCATGCAGGATTTGAATAAAAAGGTCATCACAATCAATTAGGTTTTTAGGTTTCTCCTAATCTGTTGGAAAATGATTGTTATAAATAAGGGACAATTACATGTTGTTTTTAGACCTTAGATCCGCATTTGATTTAATCCCACAAGATAAGTCCTTGAAGAATTCCCAATTAGCATTTTGTTACTAATCCAACGATTCCATAGTAATACATTTGCACAAGAAAAAAAGGGGGACCCAGGGAGAACTCACTGAGCCCATCCTGATAAAGAAGGGGGTATGTCAAAGGGGGGGTATTGGCCCCAACATTGTTTTCTTAGATATAAATGATGTACTAAAATTTCTAGACACCTTCACAAATGATTCCTCGAAATTAGCTGAGTGTAGAGTACCAGCACTCCTGTTTGCAGATGACATGTTACTGATCTCACAGACACTGATGTGCTTGCATGCCCTACTAGACCAGTTTGCGGACTTCTGTGAACAGGGAGCAGTGGAAATGAACTCTACAAAAACAAGCCTCACAAAACGTATTGGGTTTCATTAACAATAGGAGGAACAAAGCTGGAGAGGGCGCTGGCCTTTCAATATCTGGGGATAAAATTGACTAGAAACATGTCAATTAAAACTGCACTAAAATTACAGAAACATAGTTCAGGGATACTGATAGTGTATAAATCAACAATTGTGAGATCAGTTTCTCCAGCTTTGCAAATATAGAATGTTAAAGCTTTGGGAGCAGCATTATGTGGTGCAGAACTAAGGGCACACCCAAAAGCTATAAATGTATCTACCCTCAAATTTAACTACATTAGGAAATGCATTTTTCAGGTCTTTGGTTAATCTGGTTAAATTTGCCTTAGAGTGCCCCAATACTGTCACATACTTGGATCAGGGAGTGAAACCCATGGCCTTAAAACCAAACCTGAGCGCACTGCTTTATTGGCCTCGAATATAGCTTATAGAAGAATTGACAACATATACAAAGCTCTTGAAGAGATAATAAGTCTAGATAGCCAATGTAGAATTTGCTTGACTTAAACATGTCCGCTCACTGCTGCACTTACTAGGCTTGGAAGAGCTATGAAATAAACTGAGTGAGATTCCATCGATCACCGAGAGCAGAAAACTTTTTGCATTGTAAAATAATCACACCATGCTGTTTGTTTGAAGGGAACTGAATGGTGCTGTGAGCAAACATATTGCCTTCTCATAGGTATATATTGATTCGTTCTTTGGAAACACTTTAAATCTGCAATCCTGACTAGTAGTTACATTGATAAGAGGTTGAGCTTGCTTAAAAATAGAGGTTGAAGGATGCTGCCTTAGGATGGGGAAATCTTGATTGGATATTTGGAAACACTTTAAATCCTTTATCCAGACTTGTAATTAAATTAACAAGAAATTGGAGTTGATTGGAAATTGAGGATGAAGGTATATGAAGATGTTACAGCTCTGATGTGAGAATGAAGAAAGCAATTAGGAAGAAGTTGTGAAAATTAGCATACCATTTCTAGGGAAGAAATGGAGAAGTGGTGGACTCCTTGCCATGAAACATCACAATCTCCATAAATTTTGTGGATACTGAATTGAACATAATTGGAAATAAACTTTTCTGGTTTTGGACGATGTAAATAAATCGTTTTACAAAATTCTATTCAACAAATATAAGTTGATTGTGCTTAATTGATAAATTTAGAAAAATATAATTATTTTTACACTTGTGTAAAACGTCAATGATTTTGTGATTGTAAAATAGATTCCTCACCCATGTTGTAGAATACAACTTTACATGTAATGTGAAATAGTGGGTTGGTTATATGGAAATCTGACCAGATGGGTTTGAGTCTTTGCGGGGTCACTGGTCACACAGAGCAGTGTACCACTAGTCTCCCTTACACAACATGGAGAATGTCTGGTTGTCTACCATGATGATCACACTTGTGTATACTCACCAAGGCAATCTAAAACTGGCATCCCAGAGGTATTGAACTGCCAGCAGTACATTATATGTAACACTGAGTATAAATCTGCATGTTGAAAACAAGTTACCTCATGCAACTTAGGGAACATCAACATCTCTCTATTCAAAATCTAATGTGGTAGCCAATGCACAGCCTACAAGGGCCTTCAATTTTCTAAATGCACAAGAGTCAATTATGGTTGACTGTGAGGGATATTAACTGACAATGGAGGGGGGCTCTGAATGCAGAAGATGGTAACTGGAGACACCCTGGTCTGTCAAGGACAAGGGGAGGTGAAGGTGGAAGTGGCAAGCACCTTTATCTATCAGAATCCAACAGAAACTGTTACAAGTCTACCTTCTCTTTCCATTGTAATTTATACTGTTCATGAAATTATATTTTACTATGTAATATGTTGATGATACTCCCTAATGTTAAATAAGGGTATGTGAAGTTTTTATCGTTAAATCCAAGGTGGGAATAAATCCTAGTTATTAGCCTATCCCTAATTCACAGAGTTCCCTGCATTTGCTCTGTTTACACCCTGGCATATTTTTCCCTGCAAATCGGCACAAATTTGTTGAATGTGCTAGCTGGCCCTGAAAATGGAAATTACATTTGGCTCGTGAGCTACCTTTACAACCATTTTCCTCTCTGTCTTAAAACTGGATCGATTTTATGGATCAATATTTTCTCAGATTTAAAAAGCATATAAAAAGTCCATGTTTTAAGTTTTTTTAAGTTGAAACCCTAATGCAGACAACCTCACGAACTTCAGATAGCGATCATAGTATGTGCAAGATTACCATGTGTCACTGGCCCAATGTCAATTTAAAATGTCTATGCACAAATTGTGATTGCTGATACTGACATATGCTACAGAGGAACACTTTCTTTTCCTCAAACAATTAATGCATTCAAAGATTGTGCCTAAAGGAATGTCTCCCAGTTTAGAACTGCTGTTCAATTGTTTTACTTACAAAATAGATACAGGGAAGTAGTGGGCAGCTAACAGGGAGGTGGGCAGGGCAGCCATATGACCTATACACCAGCCCCATTTGTCAAGGAGGTATTCAGGACCTTTGTCGTGTACTGTATGTCTGTTCAATATTATCCACCCCACAAAGATGGTATTTATTCCCAATGTTTTTTAGTATAGTATAAAAACGTTTATTGAACTTGTTAATTTGATGATGTCTCCTTCTGAATGAGCAAGTGTGCTGTGGCATGTTTACATTTTTAGAAGCCTTTTGAAAATATTTTTATTAGATATATGCACTGGTAGAGATCTTTTTTGTATCTTCCTTTATTTTTGTTTAAATCTTTTTATTAACATTTTGCACATTTTAAGCATACAAACAAAGCAGTGCTCGTGCGTCTAGAAAAGGTGGTTGCCAACAGTACAGTGTCTAGTACCCAACAGCAAAGGAAGAGACAGATGAGTGTATCACAGTGACAACAAGAGGTCGTAGGGCAGTGTCTATAGACAAGGCGTATCGATGTCGATGAGTCTTACCACCGGAAGGCATGCATGTGAACAGTTCAGATATAGTGCAGTTTGAACCAAACTGGGGACATAGGGTACAACAAAAGGAGGACAACGTAATTCAAGGAAGGGTAAGGGAGTCACTTGAGACCTGCAGCCGTGTCTAGTGTAGCCGGGGGGGGCCCAGATCCATCAGGACCCAGTGAC
This sequence comes from Calotriton arnoldi, assembly GCA_963921515.1. NCBI lineage: Eukaryota > Metazoa > Chordata > Amphibia > Caudata > Salamandridae > Calotriton > Calotriton arnoldi. The sequence continues at coordinate 94,763 of CAWUFW010022052.1, read as the reverse complement.
AATGGAGTTCTGAAACAGAAGGATCATATCAGTCTGGAAGTCAGCGTTACTCAACACCCCTGCCGGTGGGGGATGAACTGCGGGTATCAGCCCCAGGCATCGTTCTCGGATCCCCTGTGTTAGTGACCATTTCCTGGAGCTTCGAAACTATGGTGTCCCACTGAGGCGCTAGGGGGAATGTACGAATGCCAAGCAGGTCCTCCCTACGTAACGCCACCCCCTCCGCTCTGGCCTAGTTAAGCAAGGATCGGCGCCAGGCGAGTGGGTGCGGCGACAGAGGAGATTTCCATCGCTTGGTGACCAAGCGTTTGGCTGTTATTAGACCCAGGTCCAGAAATTGAATGGCTGCTCTATATTTTTTATTTCTGTCAAAGAGGTGTAATACATGAGCCTCCCATCTAGGGGGGCAGCACGGGAGGTGCAGGCTGTCAGGGTAGCTGTCACATTGCTCCAGTATTCGCTTAAGACCGGACAATGCCAGAGCATATGAGAATGTCGGCGTCTAACTGCCGACAGCGGGGGCAGGCTGTGTCTACGCGGAGGAAGTACCTGTTGATTTGAGCTGGGGTAAGGTAAGCCTGATGTAACACAAAGAATTGAATTTACTTGAACCGCTGATTGCGTGGAATGTATGTCGGACTGCCCCGGGCAACAGTCCACTCGCTATCTGTGAATGCCCCCTCCCAATGGTGCCGAAGCCAAGTGAGGTCAGCCTCCGTGTGTTGCCGGATGGAAGATGCGAACCAGCGTGTCAGGCATCTCCCGGTTCCCATCACATGAAGGTATTGCAATGTGTGGTGAATGGGCGGCTCCTGAGCGAGTGTACCCCATTTAGACGATAACGAGGCTATAAGTGTTCAATGTAGTAAAAACTGTCCAGGGCGTAAGTTCCCCTCCGCTATGAGGTCTTGATATGGGACAAGGGAGCCGTCCTTAAAAAGGTCTCCTATGTCCTGGACTCCCTCCGAGGCCCAGTGCTGTAGCTCAGTAGCCGTTGTGTAGGTGTCCCCTCGTGGGGTTCCCAGCAATGGGATAGCGGGTGCGTATGGGATGGTGGCTCTAGTGAGAAAGAGACTCCTACGAAAGCACCTGTAGACTACGTGGAGTAGAAGGGTGTCGGGGGGTCTGGACTTGGAGCAAGGATAAAAAATCTGTAAGAGGCTACCTAGCATCAGTGGGGGTTGTAATGAAGCTGTGTCTGGTAAGTAACGAGATGATAGCCACCTGGCAACCCATTGCAGCTGGGAAGCTAAGTAATAATGTTCAAAGTTAGGCACCGCTAGGCCACCCAGCTTTGTAGGCAGGTATAGTTTCCCCATGGATACTCTATGGCGTGATGTTCCCCATATAAAGTCTCTCACAACCCTTTCCCATTGCCTGAAAAAAGGGGGGGAGATGATAAGGGGTAGAGTGGCGAAATAGTAGAGAAGGCGGGGAAGGACTAACATTTTAATGAGTGCAATCCTCCCGGAAATCACCAGAGGAAGAGTCTTCCAGAAACCCATCTGTGACCGAATCGCTGTGGTGGCCCGGAGTACGTTCCCGTCAAAAAGGTCAGCTTTGGTGTGGTATACTCGCACCCCCAAATAGCGGAAAGGATCCACACACCAGGTTACCGGGGTCCCCCCCAGAAAGTATCCCGGATCAGGAGTCTCCCTCAAGAATGGTGAAAGTATAGATTTCACAGCATTAACCCGCAGTCCCGAAGCACGTGCAAAATGACTTAGGGCCTGGTCAAGTGTAGGGGGGATGTTATGGAGGTCTCGGGCATATAACAGCAGGTCGTCCGCGTATAACGAAATGGTGTTTTTGTATCTTCCTTTATATTAATGTTTATGTATGTACTGTTAATCTTAATTGAGGTGCAAATCAATTAGTTAATAAACTTGTAAAACAGAATAGATCACATCTGCTAAGGCCCTGAAGGGTGACTCCTATTTTACTCATCTGGTTTTGTGCATGTTTTGCAGCTGAAGCACGAGAGAAGAGGGCTATGCCTAACTGGAGCATGTCTTCTGAGGATTTCTTTGGCTGGGTGGAGGAGCTTCGAGGCCTGGCTGGTTACGATCACATCGACGAATTGGCTAAAGTCTTTTGGGCTCATTTTCCAGCTGCAACTCGACTAGGATATGAAGAACCCGACCCTGAAGAATAAGCTCACAGAGCTGAGGAGCCAGTGTACTGACAAGCAAACAATTATGCAGATTAATATTATCGTCAGCACTCCTAGCACTTATCTAGTTACTGATCAATCTTAGAAATAGCGGTTGTGAAACCAGAACTTATCTCAAAAAGACAGCTCAATAGTGTATGTGTTGGTTTGAGAAGAGAACCTTGTTGTATTGTATACCTTTCTGTGCAGTGCCAACATCCTGTCCATGCAACAATAAAATGTACAGTTGTATCCAGTTACTGTGACTTCATTTTTTATGGCACCATTTATTGTGTCTTCCTGTGAGTTCGAACTTTGATTTAGCCTACACCCTCCAGTATTAATATTTGCAGTAAGAGTTCAATGTTTCATTAAAAGTAGATTGGATGTTCATATTTTTATTTCACCCAACTCTACAAGACCAGCCTATTTAAACAGCCAGCAACAAGCTTTCTTTGCCGTAGAACAACATGTCCACCAGAGTGGACTCTATAGGATCATTTTTAGACACAGATTTTGCTGACCCATTTTCCTGCATTCATTTACCAGGATTGTGACTAAACCCTTTACAGAACATTTCCTCTTATGATTCATGAGAGCACTTTGCAGTTATTACTGCAGATTGGTTGAAGTATTTAGTTAATCAGCTTTAAGGGTTTTGATTATTTTTATTTTTTTGGCCTACCTGATCCCAGTATCTTGGAATTCTCATCAAGGATCAAATCCATTACGAACACTATTTAATTGAGAAAACTTTAAAGCCTATAACACTCTCTTACCAGGTGGGTGTACACAATTCCCGTTTTTAGGTTTCAGATAAACAGGTGCCAAACCCATATGTGGTTAAGTGTGGAATATGCTGGTGGCTGTGGGAGAGGAAATTCATTTAGAATTAGAGAAATTTAGACGAGATGGAATTAATGAGGAAGTTGAAGGAACTGAGTGGTTTCCTGTTTCTCCCCTTGCCTTCTCTCCCTCAGTTGCCCTTCTTCCTTCCTTCCCACCTGTCTTCTAACCCCTTGCCTTCTCTCCCTCAGTTGACTTTGCTGTAGCGTCACTGGGCCCACATTACCTTGTCTCCTATTTATTTTTCTTCAATTCATTTTACCACCTTCTTGGTCATCTGATGGACCTTGTTTTGAACCGATAGGATTGGATATAAGGGTCCCAACAGTCATCCAGTGAAGACCAGGAATTGGATAACTGGTCTAAAAACTAGATATCAGATTCATTTAAATTACTCTCAGAACAATGCTATAAAGATATGGGATTACCACTGCAAGCCCAAATCCCCTACAGAAACGTAAGTGAGCCAGAGCTCAGTTAAAGCAATACAAAATAATAGCATCAGTATTTGATGCTCTGAAATCTCCCTAATATGATCTTTACTGCTCATTAGAAAAACCCAAATTTGCAATGTACATTCAATTTTAAATAAATAAATCATGATAGCTGATTCAATATGGAAAATGTAGTATAGTTTATCAAAGGTTAAGAAAAAACAATGCATCAGCAAAATTGCATCAGGTTATAGGACGATTTGGTCAAATTCTAATAAGATATACCAAAACTCAAGAGTTCAGGAAGGGACATGAAACATGCCAGTTCAATCAGTCTCCCAGAAAGGAAGAGACTACTAGGCCATATGACATTTACGTCAGTTCAGAAAGGAAGCCAGGTGTCGCCTCATCAGCAAATCAAGATTGCCAGGAAGGTTCCGCAAGTATTTGCCACAGGATTGTTAGCATCCATGACGTAAGAAATAGCCAGCAGCCCATCCGCCCCATCAGTGTGTGTGCCAGTCCACTCTCCAGTACTCACACACTCTCAGTCCAATCAGGCAATATTATATTCTTAAAGTTCCTGGGGTGACTCCTCCTGGAATCACCTCACCTGGTCAGACCACTCAGTCCATTGGTCAGTTGATATAGGATGAGTGTCAGGCAACATAAAGAAGACAGAAAATGTAGAGAAATAGGTGGGACAAATATGCAGTCCAAAAGCAATCCAATATGTGAAATGTTGGAACAATGCTCCTTTAGCAAGAGGACATGAGCAAGTTCAAGAAGACAGTTTCTCAGGCAGATGTTCCGGACGTGTATCAGAAAAATGTAACAAAGTCTCTGGTACAAACATCTCAGGAAAGAAAACACTGTTTCACGTTATTGGTTATATTGACAAATTCTCTCATAAGCAGTGGATTCAGCAAGTCAAGAAACTTCATGTATGCAGTCAGGCCCACATTATTTAAAGCTAATATAACGTAAAATATTTAAAATTATTAAGCATACATTCACAGGGAATATAAAGAATGTCATGATTCCAGTATAATTCAGATGCATTTGGAATCATTTAGTAGGGTCATAATTAGTACCTGTCAGTATGACATACTAGTAAATTTTGAATGTACTAAAATTTAAATATATTTCAAAATACATATTATGATTATCGTTTTAGGTGCATAACATTAGTACATATGTGAAATACAATCTCTGAAAGTTTCACAGAGGCATTACTAATTAGGAATGTGTAACATCTACTTTCTCTTTGTCATTTTCGGTGCACACTTGTACTCACATAAGAGATAACTTTCGATAAAATTGAACATCATAATCAGGATTAATCATAATAATTGATCAATTCTCATTAGTTATACACGTATATAAACGATAATAAGGATTTAGTTCAGGTAAACTCCATATCGTGAGAGCTCACCATTTGCAAATTTCTAGCACACATTAATGAAAGATAGTACTTCGTCAATTAGTAAATCACAGTCTATATTATGTAAATGGAAGATTTAACCTAGACTACATCTTTTTCTGCATGCTTTTATGATGCAGTAACTAAAATTCTCTTGTCTTATCAGGCTTTCTTTGAATGTGTAGTTGGTGCATGTTTATTATTTTTATCTCAGAAGTGTCAAAGTTGTTTTCTCATGTCAGAATATGGTTCCCCTCATACACCTTCCATTGCTGTCCTTGCTTCCTTTCCTTCCCCTCTGTTGTTCATGTGCTTCCTTGTCCCCATGCCCTCCCTCCAATGTCTGTGTTCTTCCCTAGCCCTGCCTGCCCACCCTCAGTCTGTTTGCTTCCTCATCCCGACCCACCCATGCTCTGCTGTTTGTGTGCTTCCCCCTCCCCAACTTTTCTTATCCAATTGTTGTCTCTCGCTTGTCCTTCTCTCCTCCACCTACATCATTCTTTCCTGCCCTCTCTGCCTCTGTGTTGCCTTGTCCCCTGTCTGCTCCCACCCCCAATCACTCCCCATTTTTTTCAAAAGAGTACATTAGCGCTATATATTAAAAAGCGTATTTAACGCAACTTTGTATTTACTAATTCATCTCGTCAGTGGCGGCCACCACAAAACGAAAGTGGGCGTGGCGGGAGACGAGCGGGGAGGGACGGGAAATTTAGGGGAAAATTATGATTAAAAACATTTACCTTTCGCTGCCTCTGACACCGACGGCTGCCTCGATCCTTCAATCCCAGCAGTTTCTGGGAAGTCACAGGCTCCCCAGCAAATACAGATGGTGCTCTCATACAATGAGAGCAACGCCAGGATTGATCTGAGAGGCTTGGTCTGCCGTCACACACCGCCTGGGAGCCTGCTGCTTTTCTCCAACCTGGCTGTGAGCTCAGCTGGGTTGGAGGAAATAGAAGTGTGCATGCCAAACTTACATTTGCACTTCTAATTGCCCACCACTCCTCCCCTTCATGGCTCGGCCCCGCCGTACACAGGCATGACAAACAGTCACAGAAAAATAAAATGATATTGTTTTATTATCATTTTATTTTTCTGTGACTGACTCTGACCAGTGGGGCGATGCTCCTCCGCCATTACGGAGGAGCCGCCTCTGCATCTCGTATTGGTAAATATAAAGAAAAAAAAGCCTCACTTTTAGGTGCGCTAATCCGTGTTGAAGCACGGTTAAAAAATGCAGTGACAGCCACATCATATCCATTTGTTTGCCATTATCTTCAGTCGTGCTGCACAACAGCCACACTGCTGTACAGTGTGGTTAAAATTAATTGTCAAAGCCAATAGGTCTCATAGACAGGAACCTCTTACTTTGGCAATGCTTGTTTCTTAATAGCTGGGATGAGAGAACTGAAGTGGAGGTTGATAATTATACATCATTTTCCCTGCAGCCTCGCTTCACGTGTTACCGTGTAATATACTCGTCCAAAACCTCACTCAATCAGGTTTTAGTAGATCACACGCAAAACTCTGGAAACTTGTGCTGCCATTTCTTCCTCTTTACTGAAACAACACTATGAACTTCTTACAACAGACTGAAAAACGTCTTCTCCCGAGCAGGTCCGTCATGCAACTGACTATATTTTACAATCAGTGAACAAATGGATCAAGTTCAAAAGCCATGTTGACAAATATTTATTTATGAATGTCACTGTATAAAAGCACCACATTAGGAACATCAGCGTATTTTTGCTCGAAATGTTTGTCATGGCTGGGCCTGTTGATTTCCCTGTAGGGTAATTTATGGTGCCAACTTTTTAAAATTCTGTGATGCCACTTATAAGCAATTAATGAAACAATCTCTATGGTTTCCAAACCAACAAGTGTATTTAAAGAATATACGTATCTGCTAATATGCATAAAAAATGAAGGTAGAGGTTGGATTGCATTGCAAAAGTCATAGTAATCTCTTTTTTAGGTCTGGCTTGACAGCACAGTGGTAGCCGCCCTGATGTGATCAACTAAAAAAGAGCATTAGGAAGTAATCCTAAGAGAGGGGTAGTAGCTGAGCCCAAATGTTGGTTACTTTTTGTAAAACATTTGTTTGGGGAGGTCTTGGGCGCTTCTGCCGAAAGAGTGCTTGTTTTGAGCTCACTTTGACTTCCCATGGGTTTTCACTCATCTACTATGGCCTCCAAGTTGAAATGTAATGATGCCATGACGTCCAAAGGGGAGGTAAAACGTTTATACTATTTTGTAATGTGCCATATTGTGAGCAGCACCTTGGTGGTTCTCTGGCTGCAGTCAGTCAGGCAGGTTGGTGTTAAAGACATGGCTAGAGCTGGAGCGGCCAGAGTAGAGGAAGCATGGCTGCGCCAGGTAGACTGTAGATGCTCATGCAGAGAAAAATCATAAAACATTATATCAAAACTTGAATCGCACATTATAGAAGATAAAAGCTGGACAGCAGAACTGAACCAATCACATCAATGACGTAAATAAGCTTCCATCTCATTCATTTAAGTCCCTTGGTGTCTTATGTGAAATTATACCACAATTCCCGTTGGTTCAGTTTAAATTCCCTGTCACTTCCTCTTGGATGTATTTCCACCAAGTCAATGCCAAAGTAATTCAGTAGGTCTCAATCAATGTTATGTGCATCCTGGAAGTACCCTGCCACTGGTTCATTTTGACTTCTATTTGCAATGACCATGCAATATTCCAAAATATGCTTCTTTACTGGGAATACAGTACTCCCACCCACAGCAACAATCAAGTGTATACCACATAGAGAGTTCTACAGCTACAAAAAATAGTAATCCTTCTTTTTTCCTTAGTGATGGGAATCAAGAAAATCTGTATTATTCCTACAAATCTAACATTTTCAACATCTAGGTTTTCCCTTGCAAGTACCAATCACACTGACGAGTAATTCATTGCCCTAATGATGCCTAACCGGGGACTCTCCTTAAGTGATATGGCTCACCTTATGCAACCGAAGGAGAGAAACCAATATGCCTTTCTGTTTTAGGCAGTTCTCATTGTGTAGGGTGATGGTACTGAGAAATCCAAAGTGTCTGGTAAATTCTTTCCTTGCAACAGGAATTTTATTAGCCCAACAGGAGTCGCTGGTGATTTCATTGTGTCCCCCTTCATCACCCAGCTATTTACTTACTTGACTCCATGGTTATGCCTTCTTTCTTGACTGTTTGACAACTGCCTCGCCCCCTACGACTTTCTTATGATAGGGTCCCTCCAATTTGAGCATCCAATCACTTGGACTTCCAGAAATCTCTTACCATAGCTGAGCTCAAAACTTTAGTAAATATCTTGCTCTTTTTTATTCCTAAGTCCCTAGTGCTGAATTTGCCCCAACAGTCATGGCTCCACGAATTGATCTGGGCTCATAGAGAAACAGACAGATGAGCATCTTCTGATTTATTAAAAAATAACGTGGTTCTAACTCCTCACCAAAGTAGAATGAGATAAAGGGCCTCCAGCCAAGGGTGTCATTTTGTTGTGGCATCACCTCCTCTGCCTCAATTCGGCTCATGAGCTTAAAACAGCCAACAAATCTATCTTATAAGTCGAGCCTAGTGTTTGGCTGCAATAGTTGTGGAGGCAGCGTGAGGCATAAGCACAGTAGACTGTGGCAGAAGTTGAAAAGATACCATCTAAACAGTATCTGAACAGCCAAAGGATGAAGAGGGCTGACAAAAGCAAAACTGTGCCAAGTCCAACCTGCCAGGAGTCGCACGTAGAGAGCCAGAGAAAGCTGACAGCAAAAAGCCAACCAATGCAATGGGGTAGATGATGCAAAAGAAGACAACAATCATCCCACAGCAGCACGAAGAATCAGTGAAGAGGGGAGGTAAGCACAGTGGGTGATCAGGGGATTGTTGTCTCTGAGAGTTCGTACAACACCAACTTCTCTAGGCAGAGACCTGCCATGTGCAAACCAGTCTTGGTTCTGCTCCAGTAGGAACAGTCAAGTCCAAAGTGTAAGACCAGGTCCTATCCAAAGGGAAACAGAAGAAATTCCGTACCAGTTTTGGCCTACTTAGTTCTTGTGAGTGAGTTATAGATTGAGTTCTGTGGCACAGTGCGCACAGGACGCACTTCTGGGCATATACATCTTGCTTAGGATGTCTTACGCAACAAGATGATGGCAGAAATGCTTGAATTGATCTCAGCCACTGGCAATCTCTTGGGACAGCATTCCAGTCCATCATGTTTCACCCAATATGTTACCCTAGATAGAAAATTGTCCAGCCTGAACTGCCACGCCAGGTGCTCTCCACATGGGAGCATAAGCAATCTAGAACAGTTTCAATCTATCTGGGTCTCCTCAGTGAGGTATGACTTGAATCCTTGGCACTGTGAGTATTTGACCTACCTCTGGGCATACCCTTCACTTTCAGAGCATCAACTGCGACAAATAACATGGAGATGGAAGGAATGATTAAATTAATGTTCGGCACTGGCAATTGCTCAGGTTACATTCCAGACAGTCATTTTTCACTCACTATACTACTCTAGGCAGAGACCTGCCATATGCAAACCAGTCTTGATCCTGCTCCAATGGGAACAGTTGAGTCCAAAGTGTCAGACCAATTCCCATCCAAAGGGAAACAGAGGGATTCCAGACCAGTTTTGGCCTACTTAGAGGCATATTTCTGAAGAAATCGCGCAGCGCAGCAAGTCACCTTGCTGCTCTGCATGATGGGGAAAGTGCAGGAATGCACCGTATTTAACATAATATGGTGCATTCCTGTATTTTCCCAGTGCTGGTGCACCATGTGCTGACTAAAATCAATGCAGGCACCCTTGCACCATGGTGCAAGCGTGCGTGCATTGTAAGCAGGATTGTTTTTGTGCAGGAGGGACACCTTCCTGCCCAAGCACAACCCTGAGAGACATTTTCTTCTTTCTCGGAGTGCTGCAGAATGGTCTGGAACAAGGTGGCCTTGCGTGGCTTGAAAAATCTGACTTATGGTTTGCGTCGCTCATGCGCCCCCTTGTGTGACACAAGGGCGATGCAAAACCTACATAAACATGCCCCTTATTTCTTGTGAGTGAGGTATAGCTTGACTCCTGTGGCACAGTGAGCATGGGACCCACTTCTGGGCATACACATCTCACTTAAGATGACTTATGCAATAAGCAACCAGATGATGGAAGTAATGCTTTAATTAATCTCAGCCACAGGCAGTTACTCAGCTCCACAGTCTAGACTATCATTTTCCACCCAATATGCCATTCTAGACAGAGACCTGACATATGCAAATCAGTACTGGTCTTCCTCCAATAAGAGCATCAGCTCAATCTTCAATGACTGTCACCCACAGACTTTGACTCACTCTCATTCGAGTCAGTGAGAGAGTAAGTTGCATGTAAACACACATGGCCTTATTCAAAAAGGGCCTCCCCACTCGTGGCGGAGGCCCTGCAGTCATGGGGGAGTCTCCGCACTTGTGACGGAATCTCCGCAATGATAATTCTTGCAGGGCCTCTGCCACGAGTGCGGAGGCCCTTTGTGAATCAGGCTTACAGTTATATGAGGGCGTCTTTGCACTTGGGCAGACTCAAAGATGACAGAAGCTAACTAAATGAGATGTAAACATCTCTGGGAAATTTCCATGATCAGCAATCTTACCAAGAATCAATTGAAGACCTTTCCAAAGCTGGGGAGGGGGATGTGGGGCACAAAGGTCCTTTCCACCAATCTGCAAATTTTTAAAATGTGAAACAGGGAACAGGAGAAGGGAGCCTGACAGGAAGGGTCAGGACTGTGATGAAGAGGTCTACCCGATTAATCAAAAATAGTGAGTCTTGAGAGCCTCAGATGAATTTCTTAAAGCATGTATGACAGCACATTTTGGAATAAATTACATGAGTGAAAAAAATTGCTGTGAAAGCAGAAATCATAACAGGCATCTCTGTACCAGCTTAATTAATGGTATTACTTAAATGTGGAATTACATTACCAGTTTAGTACATTCTACTCCCAGAACCAAGCTACCTCTCCTATCACTCGTTCACTGTACACTTCCCTTCAACCCTGTACAGTGCTCCACTGCCTTTGGCTAGGTTTGCATGGCATTAATGCACATACATACATACTATAGAAGGCATGTAAATAAACGGTATTCTTTCAAAATGTGGAGCAGGAGTTAACTTTTTAAAATTGTTTAATATATGCAATAAATGTGCAGTAATTCTCTATTGAACAACAGTTCTAAAATGTAAATATTTAATTATTTAGCTGCTGTTTTAGAGCCTCTTTTTGGGACCTAAAGAAAAATATATTTATCATATATATTTCACTGTTTATCTGGCCTTAATTAGCTTAAAATGAATTTGTAGAAATTAGGAGGGTCATGTGTAGTAGTGTGATGATTCAATGTTGTCTTAAGTTTGGAAAAAACACATAATATATATATTTTGTTTGAAACTGAAAATATACAATGTATACTCTATTGTTTGGAACAGATACATGGAATCACAAAACACAGATTTCTAGAATGCTTTGATAAAATCAATATTGAGAACAAAGAAGGCTCGGGTCCTAAAACCTCCTGGACTGGACCACTGTATACACAAGAGAAAAGGGAGTGTCCAGAAGGACTAGTTTGCATACTTTGAAAAGAACACCCTAGACCATCAATTCTGGGGTTCTTATTGCTTTATTTAGCTTATTTTAAATTATTTAGATTAGCAAAGCAAATAAATATTTTTCATGTCTTAGAAAAGAAACCTTCCATTTACAGAAAACCACATTTACAAAAACACATTTATACAAAATATTATATTCCAATCCAAAACGAAACAGTTTTTAGACAAACATGACGAGTGAAACAAACTTAAACAATCGTGTACAATAACATTAACATTGAAAGTACAACACCAGTCCTAGTTTTAGCATACAGCACCAGGCGGACGTTAGATTCTTAACTAAACATTGTTAATTGTCCTGCCTAGGCCAAGAGACCCGGGGTTATGTCTTCAAAACAATGTTGCCTACACAAGAGGCACATTTTTTTACTACATTCCTCAAGGCACACTATATACACAATCCCCCGAGCTCGGAAGAGCCAACGCGTTTCGAATCCACACAATTCACGGATTCTCCTCAGGACTTGGACAAGGTTGATATCTTGAAAGCGGCGCGGTATGCGTCCGCCCTGTGTGTAGAGGAATGGTTGAAACCTCTTCTCAGTGCCTGGCGGTTCAATTTGCCATGAGATGTGACGTAAAATCTTTAATTAGAAATCCCAGTTGCCACAGAGACTATACAAAGTTGTACTGACGGCTTGACTGTAGTCAGTGATTGGCGCCTCACTGCCAAGGGGAATCAATTTCACTTCATGAGGCTGCTCAGGCAACGCCCATCCGGTTTCCGCACTTCTTTAAACTTGGTCTGGATTAAATTATTTTAGAACGTTCTCCACACACCCGATGTCTGCTATAAATCAGCACAGGAAAACTACAGCAGCAGATGCTTGCCAGATTTCTATTAGATAGGCTTTCTCAAAAGATTTTTTTTTGCCTTTGAAATAAATGTCTTCTATAGTGAGGTCTGGAACAAGATAACTTCAAAACATTTTATTGAAGTTTAGCATTTATAACAATAAGAAACAAACAGAAAATAGTAACGTAACTGTAAGAGGTAATCCATGGGGAAAATGAAAGAGCATAACTATGACTTGCATATTTATGTCATAAAGTATTGGTAACTAATACTTTAAAATAAATATAAAAACTGAAAAGGGGCTGCAATATGAAATAGATATGAGAAAGTCAAAAACTTAGAATCGGCAGGTGTTAGTAAAGGTTGAAGAGCATGAGCTTTATAGGTAAGTATGTTAAATGATAAAGGACCTTGTAGTTGAAAAATCTGTAAAATACGCCATACTTCTATCCAGAAGGTAAATATAACAGGACAATCATACAGGATATGCTCTAAACTCCCCAAATTTGTTTTACAGTGCCAGGAGTTTGGTGCGTCAGTGAGTTTTGCCTTAAACATTTCATCTGGAGACCAAAAACATTTGTATAAAATGCATTTATTAGCTTGCATAAGAGTAGCAGGGAGAGACCCTGCAGCATTACATAAGCAAATTGATTTCCATTGTGCAATAGAAGGATTATCTGTTCACTAAGTTAACAAAAGGGGATAAAGGAATGGGGAGTTTTTTTTATAAACTTTGTATCTAATATGGCCTGAAATAAAATTCCATATTAGCTAATTCAGCAAATGGTAGTAAGTTATTATGAGCCTTTAAAATGGAATTACATAACAATTTACATTTAGAAAAATCTGATTGCAGTAGATGGTATTTGGTATTTGGTTCTTAGTTCTGAGTAAAACATATCTCCCTGACAAAGGTCACGAATATAAAAAATACCAGCTGTAATCCACAGCTCCCAAAAAGATATAGGTTTATATCTCATTAGGTTGGGGTTGTGGCAAAGTTAGACTTTTTTGATGATCGAATATTAATATCAAATTTTCATCAAAAGAAAGTAATGCCAATTTAGGGGCATGTAATATAGGTAAAATTTTAGCAACCTTGGTATTGGCCGTGGTTAAGAAGGCAGGAAAAAGAAAGGGTTGTAAGAGATTATGTTCCAATACCATCTATCTAGGAGCATAGACAGAGTCTATTGGTTGAAACCATAATGAGCTTTGGGCAATGAGGAAAGACATATGGTAAGGTCAGGTAATCCAACACCACCTTATTTCTTAGGAATTTGTAAATGTTTGATAGCAATATGGGCTAGTTTATTATTCCATATGAATGTAGTAAATAATTTGTATATTCTAGTAAAGAAAATGGAGGGAAAACAAATTGGCAGCATAAATAGCAAGTAAAGAACTTGGGCAGTAATAACCATTTTAAGCGCTTCAATATGTCCCCACCAAATCAAGTGAAGAGTTCACCATTTATCTAGTTTTTCTTTCGTATGCATAAGGATTTTAGAACAATTGAGATCTATTGTAGCTTTAATAGTATGAGAGAACGTAATACCTAGGTATTTAAGAGACATAGAGTTCCACAAGATCAGTGCACCAGCTATCATATCGGGAGTACATAATATATTTAATGGAAAATATTCCGTTTTGGTAACATTAAGAGAATATCCAGAAATATTAACATACTGATTAATAGCATGCAATATAATATGTAATGTTGTAGCAGGATTATTGACATACAATAGCACATCATCAGCATAGGCTGAAACTTTGATAACACTATTTTTGAAGTTGATTGCAGTAAAATGTTTATTATTCCGCAGAGAACGTAGAAGGGGTCCAAAAGCAATTAAAAACAAACGTGAGGTTAACGGACAACATTGTCTAGTACCTCTAAACAGATTAAATGAAGAGGAATAGAAGCTATTAATATGTTTTGTGGCAGAAGGGGCGGTATATAATGCTTTAACCATGTTATTATAAGTAGGACCAAAATGAAAAGCTTCTAATGTTCGAAACATGAATTGGCAATTTACTTTATCAAAAGCTTTTTCAGGGTTTAATGCTAATAGGCATACCGGACATTAGCGCTTATCAGCCGAAGACAACACATGACACAGAAGTCTGGTGTTACGTGCAGCTAGTCTACCTTTCATAAAACCTGTTTGATCTGGTTATGATAGAATTGAGTAAAGTTTCTAATCTATTTGCTAGAATTGTGGCTTAAGTCTTACAATCTTGGTTAATGAGAGATATAGGTCGATAACTGGAAACTAAAGTTGGATCTTTGTTAGGCTTTGGCAGGACAATAATGATTGCTTCTTTGAAGGAGCCTTCAATTTTAGAAGTGGATTGAAAGTCAATAAACAAGGAAAGCAGAATGGGGGAGAGGTGTGATTGAAAGCATTTATACAATTCTGCAGGGATGCCATCTGGTCCAGGAGTTTTATTAGAATTTAATTCCTTTAATGCCAAATGAATTTCTTGAATATGAAGATGTTTGTCAAGTTTGGTTCTATCTATCACTGGCAGAAATTTGGGATAAATGGCAGTCTTGTTGAAAACTATCAATACCATATTTGGATTTTCTGTCGGTTTATTATAAAGTGAAGACTAAATGGCAAACAAATCAGACATTATTTCTTCTGTTTAATAGAGCAAAGTACCATCAGATTTTGTAATAGCTGGTATATGATTCTTATTTTTTTCAAATACGTAAGTAATTGGCTAAGAGCCGTCCAGCTGTATTAGTGTTAAAATGGTAATTTTATTTGTCTATAGATACAAGCTCTTTTAATGAGTAGAGTATTTTATTGGTATCTTAGTTTTTGAAGTTGAGTTTTGTATTTATAATCATGTGAAGCTATAAAACATTTTTCTAAATCAACTAATTGTTTTTCTAATACAGAAAGGGAAGCATAGAATGATTTACTTTCAAGGGGCATGAAGGATATAGTGACTCCTCTTATATAGGTTTTGAATGCATATCAATTACTAATTTTAGAGGTGTCATCAAGATTATTATGTAAAAAATAGTCCTTTATGGCTGTTGATAGTTTAGTAAAATTCATTAAATATAGACCAATGTCAGCGTTCATTTTCCATCTCTTCTTAGGAGAATTGATCTCATCCATAAGAGAGAAAGGGAGATTAATGCATGGTCAGAAATCGTAATAGGTTCAATTGATGAGTTGGTTATCTTATTACATAAGTGTCTGGAAGCTAAACGGTAGTAAATCCTGTAAAAAGTAGAATATGTGTTTGAATAAAAGGTAAAGTCTTTAGTGGTAGGGTGTGCTAGTCTTCAAACGTGTTCCAATTTAGTAGTAGAGAAAAAAGATTTGAACATGTGAAAATATTTAGTAGGCCTACATTTGAAAACAGAAGAATGATCTAGTAGGGGATCACAAATCAGATTACGGTCTCCTCCCATTATCAAAAGGGTATTGTCAAGCTTAACAATTTCTGTAGTAACATTTTTGCAGAAAGAATGGTCATCTAATGTGGGATCATAAATCTTTATCAAGTTAAGAAAATAGTTTTCAGCTTTAATTTGTGCAGATGCACATCTACCATCTGAGTCCTTATTGTGGTGTAATAATTGTACTTGTGATTTGTATGAGAGAAAATGCCCACACCATTTTTACACCCTTCAGCCGTGACAAAACAATATTTCCAATCTATTCCATGGACATATACTGTAAAATGTTATCATTTAAATGCGTTTTTTAAAAGAAAACAAATATCAGTATCTTGACTGGATGTCAAGATCCTTTTACATTCAAAGCGAAAATATTTAACTTTATTTGGTGGGCCATGGATGTAAATAGAGGGATAGAAAAGAGATACTTAAAGGAAAAAACCTAAAGTAGCCCATAAAAAACAAGACAAACAAAACAAAGAAAGGCCCTACAAGAAGACCACATATTAAATGGAGCAATTGAGACGAAGGTGTGAAATAAGATAGAGCACACTGCTTGTAGCTGCTTTAATGAGCAAAGAAATACAATATTTTTTTGTGAGAAGATCTATATTAACCAGCTAAGGCTGAGGGCTGCGACTCCATAGAGATGGGATTGTGTTGATCAAGATATTTGGTCAATTCTAACGGAGAAGAGAAGGATTTAGAAACAGAATTTTTCCAAATACGCATGGTAGACGGATAAGAGAGACCATATTTATAGCCTGCATCCATTAGTCGAGGCCTGAATTTGGCGAATTGATGACAAATTTTCACAGTCTCCTTCGCAAAATCCTGATAAATAAATACTCTGTTGTCTTCAATAAGTAGCATTGGAATTTCTCTTATTGCCTTTCGATAAGGAAGAGAGGGCGATGTTGTAGAATTTTAAATATAATTTGTCTTGGCTTGCTTTTATGTGGCTTGCGATGAGAAGGGATACGATGAACCTTATCAATTTCAAATCAATCTGGAAATGTAATATTAAACAGTTGAGGTAGAGGAGATTTCAAATAAAGTCTGCAGCTTTGTCATTCAACATTTTCAGGGACATTAAAAATGCATAGGCTGTATTGGGGATTCCTGTTTTTCAAGTCCATAATGGAAGCTTGCATAGGAGAAATCTATTGGACTAAAGGAGTCATAGCAGAGATTGCCTTTGAATTATCTCTTATTATTATTTTGTTGTCTGAGATCTTCATAGAAAGCGAGGCAGTGTCTCTATGGATATGTTTAATATCTGAACAAATGGTGTCTATATTAAGGTGAAGCGCTTGGATTTCTTCTAAGATTTTCGTCAGATACTTCTTGAGATTCTACCACTTTAGATTTGGCAGGTGGAGGGGAGGCAGTTTGTTTTCTTTTATTGGTCTGAGCTGACAATGTGTTCATTTTCACATTGTTTGCAAAGGAAAATAATGAATATAATATTTGGTGAAGTTGATGGGAAATAATTTCTATCATAATGCCAGAGAGAACAATATGGCTCCACTGGGAAAAAAGCAGATGCTGCTGAGTCCCAAGATGTTAGTTTACACAGGTGAATATATTTTAATATAGTTAGATTAATAGTAGTATAGTTATTCACTCTGATAATGAGGTTTTATGTGAGTGAAAGCAGCAGTCTATCTGAGGAGAAAGTGTTTGTACTGAGCACAAGTTTAATTAAATTGACTGGCAAAATGAAAATCCCTTTAAGGTTTATGAGAGGTAATCTCTTTAAGAAGGAGTGGGATGTACACAAAAGGTAGGCAGGGATGAAGTAATTGGAGCTGTAAATCACTCTCTTCAGAGAAGGCAGGTTGCTGTGTGAGGAAAGTCAACGCACACATGAAAGGAGCCCCCCTGCTTCAGTAGTGAGACAAAACCAAGGAAAATCTCACAACTCAGGTCCCACTATCCTCCAACACAATCAGCATAACACAGAAGTGGCAACAATCTCAGGGCCACAGGAATCATTGACAGTAAGCAGGTAAAAAGTCGGAGCTCGCAGTGGCCATCTTGAAGCTCGCACGCTATCGTCACTGGGACAAGATAGCATTTTTAAGATAAAAAAAAAGAGTCAAGTGGGAGAGAGAGCATGTGCACTGTTACGTGTGTGATGTGATGGGAAGAAGAAAAAGTGTCTACAGGTGGGACCTACTGAAGACAGCAGGCACTCACTGAAAAAAGCAGTGCCTTGCTAGTCCAGAGCAAGGAAAAGCAGAGGAAGAATCTCATCCCTTGGAATGAATGTAGTGACTGTTAGAGATTGTCAGTGTTGTTGCTGTCACCCCCTTTCCTCCTCCCCCTCACATCCCAGATAAAGTTTCCATATTGCTCCTTTTCCTCCCTGTAGTTGTCTAGTGTCCTTATGATTTGCCATACTTGTGCTTTGTGACTCCATACTGCACAGTTTAATGTGACAGGCTCTGTCCTACTCACTTCAATCATTCGAGTATGTGTATGCAGCAAAGTGTGCAGAGAGAATTCAGGGATGTGATGACTGAAATGCTGACGAAGTGACTTCCTCCTCCGGCACCAGAGATATGGTGCCTGTGTATCCTTTCTCCCAATGCCTGTGCACAGAGTGAACAGGTGCTGAACAGTGGCCAAGAAATACAGCCATTAGGGAGGGCAAGGCCCCTCCAGCGTTTTTAGGAGAG
The DNA here is from genome assembly GCA_963921515.1 of Calotriton arnoldi. Classification (NCBI taxonomy): domain Eukaryota; kingdom Metazoa; phylum Chordata; class Amphibia; order Caudata; family Salamandridae; genus Calotriton; species Calotriton arnoldi. The sequence continues at coordinate 76,329 of CAWUFW010022052.1, read as the reverse complement.
GGTTGTAAATGTATTTGCCCCCACCCCCTGAACAATTGGTGCCCCGCAACTGGCTCCAGGAGAGTAGCTTTGCGTTCATGGAAGCTGTTGCATGCCACACACATGACCTGTGGAGGCACACTACAATTTAGTTTTTCTGATGTTACGTGCTGGCCTTTCCCCTCACATCTGATGCAAGCTGGTCACAGCTACCATTGTTATTACTAGTTTTATTATTAGGATTGTTTTACATACTGCGGCAAAGCAAGAAGGAAACAATAACTGTATTGAGGCAAAGTGGGCTGTCGTATGGAGGGACAGAATCAACAAAATGAATTGACTGCAATTTGATGAAACAGTTAATTTGGGGCAAAAATGGAAAATTATTGACTGTCATATAGTCATGTAGCAGGCAAGGTCCTTGACAACCACCCTAGCCTCAAAGAATGTGAAGTGCTGCTCTTAAATTTGGAGGGTGAGATTTCCAGGTGGAAGTGGTGGAAACAGAAAAGGATACTTTTGAGCTTGAAATGTTAAAAATGTAGGAGTTTCCAAAAGAAGAAGGGGCATATTAACAATAGACGGCGATAAATATCGCACAGCGCGCTTAGCGCTTTTTTATTTATCGCCGTCTATCGCTGGAATTTATCGCCTGGTTAGCGCGTTATCAACAACGCGTATCACTGAGGCGATAAAAATTCCAGCGATAGCGGGGATATCGCCGTTTCCCATGGAACAACGCTGGTTTTCCAGCGATGTTCCAAGGAAAACGGCGATAACCTTGCTGATACGACCCTGTGGTCGTATCAGTATAATCCACCCCCAATGACAGGTATAGGTAAGTCAGCATTTTAGCAGACGTTAGTTTTCGGCGAAAACCGCGGCTTGCAAATAGGGCGAAAACATTATCTCCGCTTTTTTGGCTTTTAAAGCCAAAAAAGCGGAGATAAGGCCCTTGATAATATGCCCCGAAGTTATTGCTCCTGGAAAGTCTCAAGCTTCCAGAAATGTTCAGTAAATTGCCATCATCGCGGCACCAAAGAAATCTCCATTAAATCAACAATCCAGCTCCAGAGGCTTTTCTAATAGTTACGAAGGGGGAAATATCACCAGTCCTCCCACGAATCAGAAGCCAAGTGAGCAGAAAATAATACGGCAAAATGTATACCATGATAAACACATCACAATACAAAGGGCATTCTCTCCACCTACAAAGTAATGACTGCTGACAAATACAATTATATTCTATTTGCTCTAAGTCAGTTTTTAGGATCTCATTTGCAAAATATTGAGATATTTTCAATAGTGTGTGCAATAGTTTCTGTACTGTACCACAACACAGTCACTTAAGATTCCTGCACGGCCATAATAAAAAACATATTTACACAACATGATCTCTCTGGTCATTTATTTACCTACCAATACTAAGGCTCTGTGCTGCTGCTGCTGATTCACCACATTCCACCAATGTCTAATATTACATAAAATTATCCTAAACCAACACATTTCCTATTGCTATTCCAAAGTATTTGCCCATGAATAAGTGCATTTATGTTCTTCAAGAGGAAAGCACAGCCTATGCTCATTAGGACTTGTGAAAGTAAAGCAATGCATACCCAGCTCCAGGGAGAGACAGTGGATGATTTGTGAGTGAAGCTTAATTCAGGTCACTAGCTCAGGAGTTGTTACTGAACACTTTAATTGAAAAAATATGTGAACAGAGATGTGATTTAAACAATTTGATTTCTTTGGCTTGCTTGTCTGCATAGTTTTTGAGCAAAAATTGTTTAGGCAAACTATATTTTGCCACACCATCATCATAAACCTTTATTCGGCACAAATTATCTGAGCTATAAAAGCACAAAATGTTACAATAATTTATTACAATATGATTAAAACATCAATCTCTTAAAACCAAAATTCACACAGTGCCAGAGCAGTTAAAATAAAACATAAATCATAAAAACAATACATTTATGTGCAAACGTCATGCATAAATACACCAGACCAATTTTGCCACACATTCACTGAAGTATGTGCGTTTGCTTGTGCGATGCAACACAGTTTAGCACTAGCATCATGGGCTTTTTAAATGGTAAGTAAATTATGCTATATTTTGCGTCACATTACGTTGTGCTAGACTTTGTGCAAACTTTACTAAAGTGGGTCCAAGTTGGGATAAGCATTTTGATCAGTTGTTAATTGCAATGTTACCACCCTAGCTCTAGAAAAACTGCACCTGGTTAGGTTCCCAAGATAGATGCGAGAGAGGGTGATGGTCATTACTTGTTGCAAAAGCGGTGACCATTAGAGCAAATATTTAATTTTGTGGAAGTGGGTTAAGACCAAGTTTTGTTGCAAAGCATAACTGTTTGGAACAAATAATAATACACACAAAAGAAGGGGTGAGGGTACGGACTCACCTACCCCGAACCCCCTGTAAACACTTGATGCACCAGAAGGAGTAGGGAGTAATAAAATATGTAGCGTGATGGCACCTGCAATATGTGATAATACTGCCCTCACTCACACAAATGTGTGACATGCTTCATCATTGGGCTGCTACCAAAAACACCCCAGCGTAGCCACGCATGGGGTGGAGCAATAGGGTGGGGGAAGACAATACAACACACAAAAAGAGACACAAAATGATTCTACAGTGACTGGGAACGTCGGTAGTGAAGGTGCAGTGTGAAGTGAATTAAAACTAGCTCGGAAGTGTCGCTGTGCCTAAAACTTTATTCCTGGATCTTCCGGCCAGAGTTAAAAAGTGTAAAGGATGGTGGTGATTGGGAGATTCTATGTGCTCCTAGCACCCCTCCTTAACTGCAAGGTGGTCAACATGTTTCGGCCGTTAGTGTATGCCCCTCGTGTAGGGTCACGCCGGCCTTCCTCAGGACTCTACCTTTCCCAGTATGCTCTCACTCTCACCTCCAATTGAGATAAGAGGATAATTAAAGGTCAGTTCCTTCCGTGTTGAGGAATTTTCTCCAATGGGTCATGTAAGTACTAAGGAACCGGTAAGAAAAACAGAAGGAGACAACCAATCAGGAATATTAGTCTCCTATAAATAAACACAATGTTGTGTTGAAAAATTCATAAGAGCCACAATACAAACCGGGGTGTCATTCATACCACACGGAATGGCTTTAGTGTCTGTCCCATCTATTATTACCTGTGCCAAAGAAGAGGTTAAAAGAAACTGTAAAATCAGTGATCATATCTACAATTAAAAAATTATTATATAATTATATACATAATGATTGTATATATACATTTCTCCAGCATCTTAAATCATCAGGCTTACGTCCACACAACCAATGCTGCTGGCCACTAGGGGTCCGGTGTGTATCTTTACTCACCGAGTTTACCCTAAAGTCAAATTAGAACTGGCGGCGGGCAAGGGAGACCCCTGTAGTCACACTCTTTACAGGAAGGGGATAAAAACAAGAAATAGTATGTGAGATCATTATATCCTGAACTTGAGTCCACACTGCGAGACCTTTCTTTATTTCTAATATGTCCTAACAAATAATCGGAGTCATGGTTGAGGCAATTAGGGCTATTAAAGCGGTGCAGGTGGCATGTTATAGCCGATGGTTGTTGCTACTGGATCACAAAAAGCCAAGTGAAGCTGATCGTTCTATGGGGCAGCTACCAACTACACATTACCGGTGCGAGATGAGAGCCCTGACCCTGGGTACATCGTCTCATGCTGGTTTCTTACAATGTATCTAGCGGTAAACAGTGGTATTATTGAATATCAGCATAGTGCCCCTCACGTTCTGGTATTTACTGACAGTATTCTAACACTACCGGAGGTATTCTACTCAAGTCGGTAGATAAAACCCACCCTTTGTGTCCCCCCCATACACACATACACACACACTCTCCTTACTACGCCAAAGGTGGTGCTCCGCTGGCACTGCTCGCCTCCGTCCGCCGTGTAGAGTGACAGCGGAGGCGAGCGTGAGATGTTTTATCCTTCTCAAGCGGAAGCTCACGGTTCCGGTCACCTGATGTGCTTCGTGCACGTGATGACATCACCTGCAACCCTGTCTATGCGCATCATCTAGAGCGCTCACCCTCCACTATAGTATTACTAACACACGGTTCCAGTCACCCGACGTGCAACGTGCACGTGGTGAAGTCACCAGCGACCATGTCTGTGCGTGTCGTATAGAGCGCTCACCCTGTACTGAACTATTACTAGGGGTTCCAATGCCAGTCGCCGTATAAAAGTAGACATAAGTCTGTGGGCTCCTCCAGGTGATCAACAATGTATGTCTATATATATATATATATTCAGGAGATGTTACCTCAGCTTTTTGAAACTTCTCCTAGACTTCCCAGAATAAAAATGCTGGTACACAGGTTAAATATATGGAGGCAAATAATAAGTGGAGGCAAGTAAATACCGTGACTTAATGGAGAGGAAAAGAAGGTTTAATCATGTAGTAGTGCAAGTATAATACCCATTTAAAAAGGGACATAAATTGAATTCAATAACAATACCCTATTTCAGTCAACCCTTGTGAGAGGCCATAGTGTGGGTGGATCCTTAGAGGCTGAGGTATAGTTTTTATGGAGGTGTGATAAAAATACAGTACGGAGGGAGCTGATTTACTGATAGTTGGAACTAGATATTAACGATTCAGAGCATTCCATGGGATATCATCATTGAGTCCCACTTCATGGCTACGCAGGCGATACACCCATTTTTGTTCCCTCAAGAGTAGGGCTCTAGTCTTGTCCCCTGTAGAGCTGTCGACTCTCAGTTTCTCTATGACAGTCCATGTTAGCTCTTCAACAGTATGATGTTTTTCCAAATAGTGTGCCGTCAGTTTAGTGTTAGACCTCATACACCTTATGGTACTACGGTGTTCCATGATGCGTGTCTTAACCCTACGGTTAGTCATGCCTACGAATCCACCTCAGCCCTCTTAAGATTCACTGTCAGTGACATCATAGGAAAACACTTGTTCCATTCTGGGCTGGGATTCCGTAGATACACCACCAAGGGCAAGTTATAAGTTTTGACCACACCTCCGTCATGAATCTCATGGCGTTAAGTAGACATACAAAGAAGAATGCCATCATTCCACATTGTACTGTGCTGCCCCGCTACCACCTTTGCTGCACAACACTCTATACAGCTCGTGGAACACTCCTCCGATTGACCACATGAATGGAAATGCCAGTGCAGCCTGTGCGGTGGGAGCACTTGAGTAAACTTTGAGTGCAGCATTTAGCCGCAAGCCTCCAAGACGCACAAGGAGCCTGCATACCTGTAGCTTCTGTTAAGCTCTTAACACTCTCAGCATTCTGGGTATGGATTTAACAATAGGGGATAATGTGTCTCCCATAAAGGAAAAAAGTTAGCTAGTGTATTTGCATTTGTGAAAACTGTTTCATATGAGTAATTTATTCACATTTGCATATCATCACGTGAGATTAGAGTTCAAATGAGGATTTCAGAATTACTCCTGATAAACCTGTGACAACTACATCTTCCCAGGAGTACTCTTGAGCAACTTTGTGAACTCCAAAATAATTCCAAATCTACTCCAAGCGAAGGAGGAAGCCTGGAAGCGAACTTAAAATTTAGGGCATATTTATGACCCAGTTTGCATTGCGTTTGCACTGCACAACGTGGTATACGCGCGATGCAAACCTTCAGTAAGATTTAAGAAGCCAAGCAAGGTCACTTTGTGTGGCCCTGTGTGGTTCCATAAATCTGGAGTGAAGCAACGCAGCACAAATCACTGCATTGCCTTACTCTGCCCTGGTAAGGCATTTCATGGGCACTGTGCGGGTGTTCCCACGCAACTCCCATGGTTTTTGGCGTATTCCCAGATTATTCCCAGATTTACCAGAATTGGTAACCCTGGGAATGTGCCAAAAGATACGCCTTCCCAGGAGAGGCATAACAAAGAGAAATATCTTTATTTCTCTCATTATTTCCTCTTTCTATATGAATGCAGCACACATAGAATGGGGAATATGCCTCTCAGAATTGTTTTTGTTCAGGAAGAAGGAAGTGAAAATGTGTTAGGGATATCGGTACCCAGATCTTTAGGAAACATGTGGGATACTAATTCTGCTACACCCATAGCTTTCAACTATATGTGGGATACTAAGTCTGCTATACCCATAACTTTCAACTATATGTGGGATACTAATTCTGCTATACCCATAACTATCGACTATATGTGGGATACTAATTCTGCTATACCCATAACTATCAACTATGTATGGGGTACTAATTCTGCTCTACCCATAACTATCAACTATGTGTGGGATATTAATTCTGATATGCCCATAACTATCAACTAGATGTGGGATACTCATTCTGCTATGCCCATAACTATTGGCTATATGTGGGATACTAATTCTGCTCTGCCCATAACTATCAATTACATGTGGGATACTAATTCTGCTACACCCAAAACGTTCAACTATATGTGGGATACTAAGTCTGCTATACCCATAACTATTAACTAGATGTGGGATACTCATTCTGCTATGCCCATAACTATTGGCTATATGTGGGATACTAATTCTGCTATACCCATAACTATCAACTATGTATGGGATACTAATTCTGCTCTACCCATAACTATCAACTATGTGTGGGATATTAATTCTGCTATGCCCATAACTATCAACTATATGTGGGATATTAATTCTGCTATGCCCATAACTATCAACTATGTGTGGGATATTAATTCTGCTATGCCCATAACTATCAACTATATGTGGGATATTAATTCTGCTATGCCCATAACTATCAACTATATGTGGGATATTAACTCTGCTATACCCATAACTATCAAATATTCATTCTGAAAGATCGTCCTGCTTACAAAATATTAAAGTGTGAAAGACCTCCCCGGCACAACTTCTTTTTGGTACACCCTGCTCTCTTGCAATTGTTTGAACTCGCTAAGGGGCTTTCCCACGAATGAGAACGGTAAATTGATTTTTTTTGGAAGCCCACCAAAAGAACATTTCACTCGTCGCAAAACATCGATTGTCGTTGTTACTAGCCCCCCTACTGGAGTGTTCAGTACAGTGTTTGTGGAGCTAAATATCTCTTCAAAAAGTCATCCACAAATTCCACTTTTGAAATTAGAAGTTTGTGAAGTCATCTTGCGTTCACCGTTCCTTTTCGCCCCCCTGTGAGTTTTTTGACACTGTCCTGATTTTTCCAAACATGAAAAGCGGCATGAACTATATGTAAAATATAGGAGAGCCATGTCACATTTTCCCCTGAACTGGAGATTGGATTTATGACAACACACATCCGGAGTATCTACTTACAGCAGCACTAACAATTGTGTGGGTTTCACAGGTCGTCACTCTCTCTAATGAGAGCATTGACAAAGCAAGTTCTTGACTGAGAGACAAAATACATACTGTATCGCGATGATAAGCTATAGAATTGCTACTACATATATACATTACATTTAAACATACTTTACAGAATACCGAATGTATCTCATTACTGATATGGATATTTTTTTAATGTTTACACATACATGTGTAGGCAACAACAACAAAAATTTCCAATACCAACTAAAGAGTAAAAAAAGCCAGTTTTCTCTCTAATAACAAAAGTGGCCTACTTCCAGTCTTACAATGCTTTTATTTGGTTATCACCCATTTCATTTTAAAAATACTAACTCATTTGTGAACAATGTTCTTCCTTCAGGGAAAAAAAAACAACCACAAAAAAAAGGATCCACCACTAAATGCTCATATTTTCCAACAGGGAAATTACTAATCTGATGCAGGTTCAAAAACATCTGGGCCTGATTCACAAAGGTAAGTGGGAGAGGACTAGCACTTGCACTACTGCACACTGACACTTTTTTGCAATTCACAAAACAGTCTCTGGGAAGTTGAGCAACGTGCAAGTTTTCAGGCGCACACCTGGGAATGTCATGTAACATATTCCCTGGGCACTCTCTTCTAAAAAGCTTAATTATACAATTACATTTTGTATTGTAGAAACTTCTTCCACTATATTCCCTCCACGTTTGGAGGTGATCTGTTCCCCTTCTCGCCCTGGTAGGAGTTTACTCCAGCCCTTTGTAAAACTCACAAAAATTCCAGGATGGGAAAGGGTCGGAGCAGAGTTTGTGAATGCCAACGTAACGCACAGGTTTGTAGTTGTTTGCAAAGTGCTAGGGAAACCACACCTCATTCCACCCACACGCCTCCACGTGCGTGAGGCTTATTACTGTATAATTCTACACCCTCGTGGCACCGAATTGTACTCTAGTACAAAAATATTAATGCCTACAAACTCCTGACATGCTTAAATCAAGACATTTGCATCTGTAATTGTACATTTATGGCCAAAACACCGTTTTGAATCGGGCCAGTGATCTCTAAATTTTAAACAACAATTAAACAAGCCAATAGGTTTGTCTTTTGTGCATTTTCACATAGAGTGCATAAATAAAGGCACAGAGCAACATACCCTTAGGCACCCCTTCACACAGGCCAGTAGGCATGCCGTCGCCATGTTAACACAGATGCACAGGCATGCTCACAGATGTCATATGTAACGCGTTGTTGCAGGTGGCAAAGCGTTTTATGCCCCAGGGGTTGACACCATACTGTGCAGCAGCTGTGGCACAGGATGACGTGGAGCAGAGGGTACAGGGCGCGCAACATCTAGCAGAGTGGTGTGCATTTGGGGAGCTAATGATAATGTAGCACAGAAGTGCCCTGAGTGCTGTGTCTCAGTAGGGAACTGCATACTAAGCATCAAGGGAACACTGGTTGCTGTGCACCATGGAGTATATATTGTTCTGTAGCGGGTTACCATTGGGTGAGTGAAGGGCAAAAGAGCGGATGGCAAGATGGCGGCTCTAGATCACATCAAGATGCAGCTAGCTGCCAGAGATCGAAGTCAGCAAGCACTGAACCCTCAAATGCTACATTTTCAATGTTGAGGTAAAGCTACTAACAATCAAGATATGAAGCAACCAAGACCACAATATCAAGAAATTGCATTTGAATGAAATTTAACTTGCCCAAAGTACCGAACTGTAATGTTTTGACCTCATTGGGGGAAAAAGTGGATTTGCGGCTCTCAGTTTTACCTTCTCCAACTGCTTATAGAGTATAGTGGCCTCCAACGCTGGTATTCTGAGCACCAACGCTGGCTATGGCGGGCAAAGGGTGCAGGTGCTGGCAGCAACAGTGACCGAAACTGGATCAAAACTTGAGACTACAGTGCGCCAAGCTGTGAGTGAGCGGTGGTTAGGAAGTTTTTGTTCATTAATCAAGAATACGTATTAATAGTGTGCTCAACAAATAATCTACTCTCTGATTTGTATTTGTACACTGATTTGGAGCTATTGACTTTGAAATAAATTTAATATTACTTGTTAAAGTATATTTTCCTGGCCTCAGCTAAGCCTCAATGCCATCGTGTTCAAAATGGATGTCACATTCATTGCTTAGTATTTCCGCTGCACATAATCAAGCAAGACATTTGTTTATTTCTAAATGACACTGTTCTCGAGGATTCTCTAGCATGGGATCATTAATGTAGCACTTTTCCAAGGACCTTCCGCTTGCACATAGTATTGCATTCATTCGCAAAGGTTCACTGTTGTTTTTGTAACTGGTTTGTTCTAACACCTCTGGATGACATTAGGTCAGAGGGGGCTGAATCAATATTCATGTAGTGGGTGAATGTTTAGATGCAGGGCTACATAACAATTTTTAAATGCTTATACTGATTTGTTAAAAATGCATTTCTTTGCTCACACCACAGTGATTCTGCACGTTCCATGATGTTCTATGGGGAGATTTCCAACATTAACCCTTGAATTTGGGGATGAGCCTATACTACTAGGGGTGCTCATTTTGCTGCACATTTAGGGCTTAGCCTATTTCTGATTTTGCCTATTATTCCATATTGTTCTATTACTGAGAGTCTTCATGGCAGTGAAGTTATGCTTTTAACTGAGATTTGCTGCATCCACACTTTAATAATCCTGTATTGTGCCAATTAAATTTTTGTAATAAGTCTTCATAGATTTTCTAATTCCACCCTAGAACTGACTTATTGAGTGAGTCATTTCTTGTTTGACAGTATTTTTGATATGTTGATTTTGTACTTTATCGTTAGACATGATAAGGCCGAATTCCGTATCCCGAATTTACTCAGTATTACCTGGTCGATGGTCTTTGTTGCCTGCTAAAAAGTGTGGAGGGAAGATTACAATTTACCAGTTATACTTTTCCACTTCCCATTGCCCATTGATCTAAATAACTTCGGACTCCGAATTCAAATTTTGGTTAATTTATTACAAAGCCAAGAATAACAGAATATAGACACACCTCAAAATCAAGGTGTAAAGATACATGAAAACTAATACAGAGCCCAGTCTACGAATATAGTTCATACGGCACAATAGACACAGAATAATGAACTCCAAAATCAGAACACAGCTGAGTATAGACACTGCGTCCAAATCTCTTTTCATTTGTATTTCCGAATTATAAAAGAATCTGTCCCTATTCTACTTCTAAAATGGCATCCCTTCCTAATTTCCCAAAGGATTTTCCCCAAAGCTGTCAGCACGTGTTGACTTCCTAAGAAGTGCACTCACGTCAAATGGGTCAAGTAGCGTAAAGCCACAGAGCTCGTTCTAAGATGCTCTCCTTCCTCAATCAAAAGCAGAAGTCCTGCAAATCTGTCCCTGTGCCTAATACAAAAAGACAAAGTTACACCCCTAACGAGTCACATGGTACATTATTTCGTGAACACATTCTTGAGTAACTTTCCACAAAGTCCAATTAATTTCACAGCCTTGTCCGTCGACCTTGGTTCCCAAGTTTCACCAGGCCCGGAAGGTGTCCTCCCTTCTCTCTGTCCGAGCTCTTCAAAGGCATTCCGTTCCTTCCATGTATCTCCTTAAATCTAAAATAGCGAGGTCAAATTCCTTCACCTGCAGTAGGGGTGAAAAGAAAACTTTCTACACACATAAATTTTAATTAGCTCCTGACCTAAGAGCAAACTAGGAGAAATGAAACCTTTAAGAGAAACAGAAGTTAGGCCTACAATTTCTGGCTAACCTAAGAACGTTCTTCAATATGCAGTAGTTATACAGGCCTTTATATGAATCTTATAGCAGTAAATACATTTGAGTTACTTGCTAATCATTATATACGTGCACAATTGCATGTTTTCTCTAAACACGTGTAAACTACTAATCATTCCTGCAAAAGCGCCATGATTCCACTCTACAAATTCTAACATGAGAATACATAAACTTCGTTTTAATACGCACAAAGTTCAACAAAACATTGAATATATATGACTGCAGTGCGTACATGAGTATAATGCACCCCTTACAAATTTCAGAGCGTTGAGCGCTCTATCAGTTCCCCCCTCTGATGACAAGTGTCATCAAACACAACACTTTTCCCTGCTATGTTCTCCTCGCAGAAAAGACCGACCTAAACAGAAGTTGTAGCCTGTCTTCCCTGCCTAAACTTTTCCAGATTCTTAAGGTTCTGATAGTGACTGTCCTGCAGTCTTTCTATCTGCCTTTCCCGTCTTCTAAGGGAACTCTCGGCCTGTCTTGCTCTGTGCCACTTAAAAGTTCTAAAGGCACCCAACAATACAATAATACAGATCACAACTATTATAATAGGTTTTAGAATGTAACCAATAATCCCCTGTCCCAAGTTTCCAAACCAACTTCCAACTCTTCCAAATCCTTGGCCAATTTTAACCCAAATCCCGTCTGTTGCCAAATTATGTATGTCGTGTTGTATCTCAGTGATGTTACTTATATACTTCTTTAAATCTTTGCTGTTGTCTGGTATATAAGTACAGCACTGTTGAACCCTCAATAATTTACAGACTCCACCTTCTTTTGCCAGTAAAACATCTAACGCAAGACGGTTCTGAAGCACCATAGCCCTTATAGAGACCATCTCCCCATCAACAAGCAATAAAGTTTGAGCTGTATTCACTGACAACTTGTCCACTAATGCTGACAACCTTCTAATCTTTACATCATTCAAAACCACTCCCAAACTGGGTATCAGTGCACCAAACACATCTCCAATAATTTCTCCTGCACTTGTGCCACGTTTTCCTCTATGTGATTGTTTCCCTTCCAATGGCCACAAATCGTCCACATGGAATATTTTAGGAAATACCACAGGCAAATAAAATGTTCCATACCAATTTGGAGGCAGTCGAACATATGCATTTCTTCCACATACAAAATACACATTAGGCACTATGGTCAATTTATCCAATAGCGCCTTCTTTATTGATTCTTCAATCAGAAAGATGTGCTCACATTCACTTTCTCCTACGAATATTTTATCATAATATGTCTGGGGTTGTCTGATACATAGTTTCCCTTTTTGCTGCAAATCTAAAGCTATTGGACCAGAACTTCCCTTTGCCTTATGATCTAACTCTTCTTGGGTCCATGGAATCACCTCATGCTTGGGGTCAGGCCTGAATAATGCCTGTCTGTGTCTATCCATTATTTGGTCCACAAATTTCTTTTCTATGTCAGATAACATACAGGTCAAATTGTGTCTATGGGCATATGCTGTATCTAAAGTTACTGTGGGCACAAAATACTTTGACATCCTGTCTTCCTTCTTATAATAATCATACTTGTTTAAATATTTTAATACAGGAACTTCAGGGAGCACTACATCATAATTGGAGAAATAGTACTCATAATGGGCTTTACCATAAAACATACTCAGCAGCACGCTACACGTGATGCCATAAGTCAGAGGTAAGTGATGATATCTAATACCCTCCTCTACTGATGCTGGCAACTGCATACACACATAACAGTCCTTTGCTTCCATCATGTCCACATACTCGTACAGCAACCTTGCGTATGCATTCAGAGTAAAGTCACCTTTAGAAAGATCTACATGTAATAGACAATTAGTTTCTCTTATCATCTCCTCGTCTGAATCTGATGCACCCTCCCTTATCTCTGGTGTAGAGGGTGTAGGTGTCCCTTGTTCCCCTTCTTCCACAACATTGGACTCGACTATGGATGTGATAATCACTACTGTAATAACTACGATTACCCCCACTATGAGTGTGCCTATCATGCATTTCTGCCTACGGCTTGAATTTCCAGACTCCATTGTGATTCAGTTCTCCAATTTTAGTGCAGGAATGAAATAGCAAAGTCTTTTCATTTCTTCTCAAAGGCTTGCACACAAGTTCTTATTAGATTCCTTTTTGAATGTCTAGATTTCTTCTGTATTCAGTTTGACAATGATAATCTAAAGTTCATGAATAGACATCCCTATCCCTCTTTCTTCTTCTACCGATAAGTCCCTAAATTTATTCTTCTTCCACTCGGGCATAGGTTATCTTCTTTTTAGAACAATGTTTATATACTTTCTTGTCCCTTATTCAGTTCAGTTTTCATCATAGATCATATTAGTGCCCAGCATCAACAACGAGTTTCAAGATTTCCATCCGAAACGCTGCCAATTCTTGAGCTGAAGGCTGGCGGCCAAACGTTGGGAATGTAAGATGATTCAGGATCAGGAGTCTCAATCCACTCAGTCTTGGAGGATCAGGTACGGTCAGGGTCAGAAGCCCAAGAGCCTCGACTCCTGGAACCAACAGTTCAATTTCAATAATCAAGGTGGTCTCTCCACGTCTCACTCTCCCGGACCTCAGTCTCCCGGACCTCCCCGGTCTCTGCATCTGTGACTAGGTACGTCCACTCGGGAGCAGCGTACTTCCGACACGTCACTCGTTCTCTCTTTGATCTCCTTAGGCCTTCTTGATTTGTTTCTGTCTCGCTTTGCTCAGATTCAGAAGTTTCAGAGATGGGAGCAAGTTCCTTTTCTGATGTAAGCCTCAGATTCAGTCTCTCTTTTCTCGCTGGCTACCTTTCCCTTCCAGCCTCAGTTCTCCTTCTTTCTCCGACCTGTTCTGCTACTGTCTGATCTGCTGGATCCGACTCTGCTTCAATGCCAATGTTTCCGCCACTCTCGGTGTCTGTGCCGGGATCTGGTACAGCGTGATCCCCTTCGGCTCGACCCAGTGAACGGTCCGCTTCAGTAGGAACCCTCACAGCTTGGTCTGTCCCCTCTTTCGAGTTTTTATTCTCAGGTGAGTGTCTTTGATCGAGGGGAGCTGTTTCCTCCGAGGGTGCTGGAACTCTATGGGTGTGAGAGGCGTGGATCCAGTTCTGCAAGCCTCTGCACTTCACAGCTGTGCTACTAACCAAGATCAGTTGGTAGGGTCCGCGCCAGCGTGCATCAAGGCAACTCTTCCTCACGTGCTTTCTGACCAACACCCAGTCCCCCGGGCATAAGTCATGCAGGAGTTCTCTTGAGGTGGGTGCAGTCGCAGCCTCGACCTGGTGAGACACAGAATTAACCACATCAGCCAATCCCTTGCAATAATCAAGAACCAAATCATCGGTGATGTTTATTAATGCTGCCACTGGCACTGCAGGCAAACGCATCGCCCTCCCCATCAATATCTCGTGGGGGGATAATCCTGTTCTCCTATCTGGAGTGCTACGCAAACTCATCAGCACCAAGGGCAGTGCATCTGGCCATTTCAAAGACGTTGACGAGCAAACCTTTGCCACTCTCATCTTGATAGTCCCATTTATCTGCTCCACTAGGCCAGATGCCTCCGGCCTGTAGCTACAATGCAGTCTCTGTCCACTTGTAAGGCAGCACACAACAACTTCATGATCTCACTATGAAAGTGAGTTCCTCTGTCCGATTCCAACGAGGTCGGAAATCCGAACCGTGGGATAACCTCTCTAAGTAATAATTTTGCCACTGTGAGACTGTCACATCTTCTTGTCGGATACGCGTCTACCCATCGTGAAAAGATACACACCACCACCAAAACATATCTCAATCCATTGCACCTGGGCATTTCTATGAAGTCCAACTGCATCCGATTGTAAGGGTCTCCCGACCTTCCAATGTGACTCAAAGCAACCACAGTCTTCTTTCCTGCATTCATCTGCTGACATGTGACACATCTATGACACACTGCCTCAGCATACACACGGAAGCGTGGATTAAACCATGTCTGACGAAACACCCTCACCATGTTGTCTCTTCCAAGATGCACTGCTCCATGTATATGCCTCGCCATAGGACTCAATAAACAGTTAGGTAACACTGTTCTTTCATCTGTTGACACCCAAATGCCATCACCTCTCTTCTCACAGCCTGCTCTAACCCATGCTGCTTCTTCTTCTTCAGAAACCTCCTCTTGGAGTCTCTTAATCTCATCCCAGATATCGGCTAAAGCCAACATCATGCTGAGCTCGGTCTTTTCTGTGCTCTCTCCCACATATTCTCCATTAAAGATACAGGCATGTGTTGCACAAAAACGAGCCACTTCGTCAGCATAGCGGTTCCCCTTGGTGACAAAATCCTCCCCCTTCCCATGTGCTGCACATTTCACCACTGCTATTTCCCTTGGTTTCTGTAATGCTTCTAACAGTTGTCTCACATATTCCCCATTTCTGATAGGAGATCCTGATGACGTTAAGAACCCCCTCTGTGACCATAACTGCCCAAAGTCGTGAACTACTCCAAACCCATACTGACTGTCTGTGAAGATAGTCACTCGGACTCAGTCAGAAATGAGACATGCAGGTAACAGGGCAATAATCTCCGCCACTTGTGCAGAGTATATTCCTCGTAAACAAACAGCTTCCACAACTCCAGAAATAGTACAAACAGCAAAAGCTGCTCTCAAACACCCTTCATTGTCTCTTAAACATGAACCACCAACAAAAAGGACCAGATCAGAGTCAGGTAAAGGTTCATCAACAATGTCGGGTCTGGGTTTGGTAGAGAGTTCCGTCACATCTAGGCAGTCATGCTCTTCACAATCTTCTCCTGCAACAGGTGGGTATGGCATCAACGTGGCAGGGTTTAGCATAGAACATCTTTTCAAAGTAACATTTTCGGATGCCAGTATAACCTGCTCATACTTGGTGAGCCTATTGTTAGTCAGGTACTGAGTCTTGGTTCTCGTCATCAGGAGTTCTACTGAGTGTGGGACATATATTGTAAGGGGATGACCCATCACAATACTTTCACATCTCTCAATGCTGACACCTGTTGCAGCAACGGATCTGAGACATCCGGGCAACGCAGAAGCCACTGGATCTAATGTGGCTGGAAAATAGGCCACTGGTCTACGGGCACCCTCATGTGTCTGAGTTAATACTGCCAATGCACAACCCTCTCTCTCGTGACAGAAAAGCGAAAACGCTTTATTATAATCAGGCATTCCCAGAGCTGGAGCATGACATAAGCTTCCCCTTAGCTCCCGGAAGGCCCTCAAACAAGGGAAACATCGGTTACATTGCGGTGTTTACACCGCAATACATTTACAACGCGGGTATTACAACGTAAGTCATTACAATGACTTGCGCTGGATTGCGCTCTAAGCTAAGGAATAGTATGATTTACTATTCCAACACCTTCCCTACTGTAACGTAGGCTGGAGTTGGAATAGTAAATCATACTATTCCTAAGTCCAGCGCCCTCCAACGCAAGTCGTTGTAACGACTTGCATTGTAATGCCTGCATTGTAAAGGTATCGCAGTGTAAACACCGCGATGTAACGTCGTATATTCCTCAAACAATCGTCATCCCATGGTACCGGATCACTCACATCCTTCCGTGTTAACCTTAGCAAAAGTTTTGCCTGCAGAGAAAAGTTTGGGATCCACTGTCGACAATAGCCGACCATCCCCAAAAGCATTGGGACTTCCTTCTGTGTTTTTGGGGTACCCATTTGTAAAATCGCCTCTATGCGTGTGGTGACACCTTTCTTTTTCCTTTTTCAATTCGATGCCCCAAATACTGGACCTCAGACAAACAGTATTGCAGTTTGCCCGGGGACACGTTGTGTCCATTCTCTGCCAGAGGATTCAACAAAGCCACAGTATCTATCCTGCAAGCATCTTCCGTCTCTGAGGCGACCAGAAGGTCATCTATATATTGGACAAGAAACGAATTCTGTGGCATTGTCAAACCCTCAAGATTCTTTTTCAAAATTTGATTGAAGATAGATGGACTTTCTGTATAACCTTGTGTGATACAACACCATGTTAACACACGGTTTTCCAGCCGGAAAGCAAATAAAAATTGGCTTTCCTCATGAAGGGGTATTGAGAAGAATGCTTGGCACAGGTCAATGACCGTAAACCATTCAGCTTCACAAGGGATTTGAAACAAGATTACAGCTGGATTCGGTACCACAGGACAACAGGGAATCACAAATTAATTAACCCGTCGCAAATCCTGCACTATTCTATACTTGCCACTAGATTTCTGCAGCCCCATTATAGGTGAATTGCAGGGGCTTCCTCTAATCTCCTTCAATATGCCTTGAGAAATCATAGATTCAATCACTGGTGTTATTTCAGCCACTGTCTCTGGTGTTAACTTATACTGTGGCATCCTTGGGAACTTGGCATTCAGCTTAACCTCTATTTTCACTGGCTCAACTCCTCTAATCAGACCTATCTCCTCTCCTGTAAAATCCCACACCATGTGATTCACAGAGTCCCTCAAATCCATCGGTAATTCCTCTTTGGTTAGTACGATGAACATTTCTGCACACAAATTCTGACTTGCTACCTTAAAGGCAGCATCATCATCACAGGTCTGTAATTCCACCCCCCTTGGAGTACAATAGATGGTGCAATTTAATTTGCACAAGAGGTCACGTCCTAATAGACAAACCGGACTGGAATCACACACTACTAATTGGTGTCGGTCCTGGAAGGTTCCTATTCTCACAGGTAACTCAGTGGTAAGAGGATTGGTCATCTTCTGATTAGTGACTCCTACTACTTGGATCGATTGTCCCGGAAGTGTCAAATTCGGAACTACCGCTGACCTCACAGTAGATCGGGCTGCACCAGTGTCAATCAAAAACGTGATCGGATGACCATTGACATCACCTTCCACAAATGGTCCCCTCTGATCTACCTCTAAGACTGCTCCTAAGGTGCAGTCCTCCTCCCCCCTCTCGCACTTTCCTTCTTATGAGTTCTGATCGTAGCTGTCAGTCAATTCAATGAAAGGCATTTGCTGATACACATTGTTTACGGCAGCAATCCTTGGGGGTTGGGGCACCTGCACCTGAGGTTCTGAACCTCCCCATACATGGACCTAGGTCTAGTCACTGTGCTCATTCCATCAGACACCTGCGCAGTTTCCTCACTTTGCATTTGATTGGCAGGATTTGAGCGACACTCGCGCTTCCAATGCCCGATTTTGTGACAATAATGACAGGCAGTGTTTCTCCTCGGGTTAACCCATTCTGTTCCTGTCTCCGTATCCATTCCTTGTCCTCTTCCCTGCCCTGGGGGAACCGTCATGTTTTGTCCCATTCCTCGACCGCTCCCTTGCCGTCGACCCATTGTACCTCCATTCCCCTGCATTAGGTCTGGTCTTTCGGCATTCCTCAGCTGTACCATCATCAACTTATCCTTCATTTTCTTATGTGTGGACTCTACCTGTCCACTACAGTACTTGGCATAACGCAAAATTTCGTCCACCGACTTATTCTGCCAACATATCAAATGTTGCTGAATCATCAAACTTATTTCAGCCCTCAATCCCAACACAAATTTCGAGACAAACTGTCCCATATCTTTTTGTTCAAGGGCATCTAGGCCACTATGCTCTTTGAAAGCCAATAAGAGTCTCTCGTAATAATCATGCACTGACTCTTTCAGCTCTTGGGTGGTACGATCGATCTTAAGCCAATCAATAGTTCGAGGGGCTACCTTGGACTGGAGCCATGTAATTGCCTGTTCATATTTTTTCATCACCTCAGCGGAAGGTCCATGAGTTACGAGATCCCTAGCTGGTTCTGAAGTGGGCCACTCGATTGCAATTTTGCATGCCGCCCACAAATCTCCCGGGACCACAATGTCAAATAGGGTATTCAAATCTATCCACAGAACCTTAGAACTCTTCACAAACCGATCAATTTGTTTTTACCACTCTGCAGACTTTTCCCTCAGCCAAGGGAAATTATTTGTAAAGGAAGCCAAATCACCCCTGCTCCAAGGCACATGATCGTACCCTCCATTCTGTACTTCCCGTAGCGGGAAGTTTCCTACCCTCTCGGTCCCCCCTCCGGGTGGCGGAGTATCTCCCATTCCTTTCTTGACATTCTTTTTCTTGGACCACTTCTCTTCCCACCGATCCAGTCCTTTCCATGCCCTCATTCCTATGATTAATTCTCGAATGTGAGCTTTCAGCCCCACTATTCTCTTCTCCTCCAATTCCTGATCTGTATAATTTAACCTGTGATTTCCCTGCAATATTTTCGTTTTCGTCAAATGCACATCGTACTTCAGCGCCAAATGAACCAATGCTTCATGTATTCTTTTCGCCTTTAGTGACATCCTTGGCCACAAATAGCAATTCATCTGGCCCATAGAGATCTATTCTTTCCTATGGCAGATTCCCATCGATCACCTCATCGACCTCTGCCTTCAATTTCAGCACATCCAACTATTTTGCCTTCACTGCAACTTCAATTTTTCCTCGATTTGTCACATTACACGGTCCTTCTCTATCACAACTTTGACTTCTCCAACCCTCTTCCATCCCTTCAACTTGGATGGTGGGCCGGCCTTCCCTCTCACAACTCTGACTCCTCAATCGACTTTCCAATCCAACATTCGAGACCCCAGGTCGTGATCTAAATGCCTCTTGTCTCATTCCTATTTCAGCTGAACTCCTCATACTCTCCCGTACTGGTGGAACCCACATTCGTATTTCTAATCTAGAATTTGCCAGTGCACCTGTTCGTCTCACTTCTGATCCTGTACTGGTCCTTGAAGGGTCTGCCGTTGCTGCCAACGGGGTACTAGTCTCCACAGGCCCCACGGGTGCGCTTGTTCCCATTGTAAGACTTCCTCCTGAGATAGTATCCTCACTCATTCCCGTTCGATGTTGACCCCCACTCTCTCCCATACTCGGATTGTATATCGAGACTACGGGTCCAATGGTAACCGGCACCGTAAGGGCTCTGGTAACCGTATGTCACAATTATTTCCCCTTATCTCAGTGTTCTCTGCTTCTGATCCTAATGAAATTTTTCCCACCAATCTCGAACTTACACCTGTCGGGGCAGATCCCACTCCGTCTAGGCTTCCTTCTGTCATTCCTTGCCTTCCGTCCTCTGACTGAGGATTGTAAGGTGGAGGACGCTCTGCCAACAATCTTTCTAACAGGCTATCATCCGTGTCACTTTCATCTTCTGTATTTCCTGTCCGTGCACTAGCTCCTTGTAGTAACAATGGATACAACCTCTCTCCTTCTATGGTATCTACTCTCCATTTCTTCAACTGAGCATCCCACCTGGCATCCTGATACGACTTCATTGCTTTGCGCATCCTTCCCTGCAAATTTTCTCTTCGCCTAGCTTGTGCTGCCCGCATCCATGCATCTAATGCCTCAAATTGTGTGGGTCTAGGCGGGGGTTTTAATGAAGACATCACCCCTCTCAATTGATACAACACATCCAATCGAAATGACCCATACCGTGAGAAAGCCAATTCTCCTTCCTTTTCTGTAATCTTATGCCAATTTTGAAGCCACACTATGGTATGCAATCCTACATTCGTTGCCATATAATGTTCCAGGGTATCCTCTGGCGGGGCTTCTTCCCCAACCCGAGTCACTACCCCTGAATCTCCTCTACATAGGTCTCGCAATACCTTAAAATATCTCATTTTTTAACTCAATTATTAAAAAACACAATTTTCTTCCTTCCAAGATTTCGCCGAGAACCCTCCAATCCCAGCGCGGCGTTTCACCAACCGGCCTATCACAGCGCGGCACTCTCTGTCGTCACTGTTCCTTCTCTGCAGCGGTTCACCCTCCTTCACAATTTCACCTCGTACATTCGCTCTCACATTCACACAACCAAGTAACTGATTACCCAAAGAGCTACTAAACCAAGTAACTACCTCTTAGGCAGCCACAGTAACTCACAGTTACATAAACCCAAGTAATCGTCTGTCGTCTAAAAGATCGATAGTATACACCCACTCAAGAACATTTACATTCCGTGACCCATGACCTGCGTCAGTCACGTGAATCGCTGTAGTCCACCCCTGGCCTGAAGTTTTCCACACGCAACTCTATGAAATCCACTCACACAAAGTTCCCTACCCCAAGTGAGCCGTCGTTATCGCTCCACGACACCCACATTAATGATCAGACAATTACAGTACAAAACTATCCCGGGATTTTGGACTTCTCTTGAGTCCGATTTCCAAAACTTCCTGATCCGCACGTGTTCGGACCAGTAAACCAATAACCTCACGTTCACTCGACTATCATTCCAACTCCGCAAGACATCACACAATCAATTCACTACAATCTAACACACACACACTATTCATACTCACGCTACCGCTGTCTCCGCCGCACTATCAGCTTCCGCCGATCTCCGTTAACACCCGCCGTCCTCTCCTCTTGGTCATGGGCTCTCTTTTGGGCTCTGTAAGTCTAATTCTGTTCTAAATTTTCTAACATCTCCCCTCACTTCTAGAGACAACCATCCTCGTTTGCTACCAATTGATAAGGCCGAATTTCGTATCCCGAATTTACTCAGGATTACCTGGTCGATGGTCTTTGTTGCCTGCTAAAAAGTGTGGAGGGAAGATTACAATTTACCAGTTATACTTTTCCACTTCCCATTGATCTAAATAACTTCGGACTCCGAATTCAAATTTTGGTTAATTTATTACAAAGCCAAGAATGACAGAATATAGACACACCTCAAAATCAAGGTGTAAAGATACATGAAAACTAATACAGAGCCCAATCTACGAATATAGTTCATACGGCACAATAGACACAGAATAATGAACTCCAAAATCAGAACACAGCTGAGTATAGACACTGTGTCCAAATCTCTTTTCATTTGTATTTCCGAATTATAAAAGAATCTGTCCCTATTCTACTTATAAAATGGCATCCCTTCCTAATTTCCCAAAGGATTTTCCCCAAAGGTGTCAGCACGTGTTGACTCCCTAAGAAGTGCACTCACGTCAAATGGGTCAAGTAGCGTAAAGCCACAGAGCTCTAAGATGCTCTCCTACCTCAATCAAAAGCAGAAGTCCTGCAAATCTGTCCCTGTGCCTAATACAAAAAGACAAAGTTACACCCCTAACGAGTCACATGGTACATTATTTCGTGAACACCTTCTTGAGTAACTTTCTACAAAGTTCAATTAATTTCACAGCCTTGTCCGTCGACCTTGGTTCTCAAGTTTCACCAGGCACGGAAGGTGTCCTCCCTTCTCTCTGTCCGAGCTCTTCAAAGGCATTCCGTTCCTTCCATGTATCTCCTTAAATCTAAAATAACGAGGTCAAATTCCTGCACCTGCAGTAGGGGTGAAAAGAAAACTTTCTACACACATACATTTTAATTAGCTCCTGACCTAAGAGCAAACGAGGAGAAATGAATCCTTTGAGAAAAACAGAAATTAGGCCTACAATTTCTGGCTAACCTAAGAACGTTCCTTAATATGCACTCGTTATATAGGGCTTTATATGAATCTTATAGCAGTAAATACATTTGAGTTACTTACTAATCATTATATACGTGCACAATTACATGTTTTCTCTAAACACGTGTAAAATACTAATCATTCCTGCAAAAGCGCCATGATTCCACTCTACGAATTCTAACATGAGAATACATAAACTTTGTTTTAATACGCACAAAGTTCAACAAAACATTGAATATACATGAGTGCTGTTCGTACATGAGTATAATGCACCCCTTACAAATTTCAGAGAGTTGAGCGCTCTATCAGACACATAGCCTCATGAAATTGAGGTTAACACCATTCACGATCCACCCAGGCAGAGGATGTGCTGTTGATGTGTGAGATTTGAGGGGCACAGTGCACCCAAAGTGGATGGATTGAGCGGCAGTCAGAGGCGGAGCTAGGGTCATGAGAACACAGCAGGAGGATACATTGAAACAGTTTCCAGAGCAGGTGTAGGAGAGTAGTGTCCTCTTTCAGTGCAGAAGCCCCGGATAACAAAAACACTGAAAGCTGTGACTGCACTCACTCTGCCGCAAAGCGCCCCAGTAGATTACTGGGAGAATGAAGCGCCAGATACTCAAGTTGATGGCACACCTGGAAGAGTCAGAATGTATAAACAGCCCATGGCAATTTGGAATATGAGTGGGCCACTGGTTCAGCAGTGGAGAGGGGCATGCAGGAGCTTTGAAGCCACTCAGCTAACCCAATCCCTAAAACTGTAGAATGTGCACAGCAAGATAGAGGAGAAACAAGCTTGGAGGGGAGACTAATACATTTGCAAAAATGAATAGGTTTGAAAATAACATTTCTGCCGAGGTCTAGAACCCCCACCCTCTCAAGAACGTGGAAGTACTACTTAAAAGTTACAGGGAACAAACAAATAATTTGTGATGAATTAAAGCTGTAATACTGAAGTCTCACCCATGTTTCCTTAAGAAATCTGGTCACTTAGTTGTAAATATTGATATCTATTCATTGCTCTAAAAATTAGAGATAATCTTACCACTTCAAACAATCATAATTCAGGTAAAAAAACAGTTCTCTCTAGAAAAGGGCTGATCTTAGCCCTCGAGTGATGTGTAAAAGCAACAGCTTGGAAGATAACAGAAGTTGAGGTTCTCAATAAAGTGAATAAAAGAGCCTATGCGAAGGGTAAAATAAAGCTATTTTTAAAAGGAGAGGGGGAGCCTGGAAACCCTTGATGGTGCAAATTATACCCTGACAAAATGAGCTTCACATTTTTTTGAGGCAATTTGAAA
Source organism: Calotriton arnoldi (assembly GCA_963921515.1). Classification (NCBI taxonomy): domain Eukaryota; kingdom Metazoa; phylum Chordata; class Amphibia; order Caudata; family Salamandridae; genus Calotriton; species Calotriton arnoldi. Next base: position 52,467 of record CAWUFW010022052.1, on the reverse strand, counting down.
AGTCTGGCCAGGATTTTTTTAATGATTTCTGCAACACTTACATTTTGGACTTCTCTTGAGTCCGATTTCCAAAACTTCCTGATCCGCACGTGTTCGGACCAGTAAACCAATAACCTCACGTTCACTCGACTATCATTCCAACTCCGCAAGACATCACACAATCAATTCACTGCAATCTAACACACACACACTATTCATACTCACGCTACCGCTGTCTCCGCCGCACTATCAGCTTCCGCCGATCTCCGTTAACACCCGCCGTCCTCTCCTCTTGGTCATGGGCTCTCTTTTGGGCTCTGTAAGTCTAATTCTGTTCTAAATTTTCTAACATCTCCCCTCACTTCTAGAGACAACCATCCTCGTTTGCTACCAATTGATAAGGCCGAATTTCGTATCCCGAATTTACTCAGGATTACCTGGTCGATGGTCTTTGTTGCCTGCTAAAAAGTGTGGAGGAAAGATTACAGTTTACCAGTTATACTTTTCCACTTCCCATTGATCTAAATAACTTCGGACTCCGAATTCAAATTTTGGTTAATTTATTACAAAGCCAAGAATGACAGAATATGGACACACCTCAAAATCAAGGTGTAAAGATACATGAAAACTAATACAGAGCCCAATCTACGAATATAGTTCATACGGCACAATAGACACAGAATAATGAACTCCAAAATCAGAACACAGCTGAGTATAGACACTGTGTCCAAATCTCTTTTCATTTGTATTTCCGAATTATAAAAGAATCTGTCCCTATTCTACTTATAAAATGGCATCCCTTCCTAATTTCCCAAAGGATTTTCCCTAAAGGTGTCAGCACGTGTTGACTCCCTAAGAAGTGCACTCACGTCAAATGGGTCAAGTAGCGTAAAGCCACAGAGCTCTAAGATGCTCTCCTTCCTCAATCAAAAGCAGAAGTCCTGCAAATCTGTCCCTGTGCCTAATACAAAAAGACAAAGTTACACCCCTAACGAGTCACATGGTACATTATTTCGTGAACACCTTCTTGAGTAACTTTCTACAAAGTTCAATTAATTTCACAGCCTTGTCCGTCGACCTTGGTTCCCAAGTTTCACCAGGAACGGGAGGTGTCCTCCCTTCTCTCTGTCCGAGCTCTTCAAAGGCATTCCGTTCCTTCCATGTATCTCCTTAAATCTAAAATAACGAGGTCAAATTCCTGCACCTGCAGTAGGGGTGAAAAGAAAACTTTCTACACACATACATTTTAATTAGCTCCTGACCTAAGAGCAAACGAGGAGAAATGAATCCTTTGAGAAAAACAGAAATTAGGCCTACAATTTCTGGCTAACCTAAGAACGTTCCTTAATATGCACTCGTTATATAGGGCTTTATATGAATCTTATAGCAGTAAATACATTTGAGTTACTTACTAATCATTATATACGTGCACAATTACATGTTTTCTCTAAACACGTGTAAAATACTAATCATTCCTGCAAAAGCGCCATGATTCCACTCTACGAATTCTAACATGAGAATACATAAACTTTGTTTTAATACGCACAAAGTTCAACAAAACATTGAATATACATGAGTGCTGTTCGTACATGAGTATAATGCACCCCTTACAAATTTCAGAGAGTTGAGCGCTCTATCAGACACATAGCCTCATGAAATTGAGGTTAACACCATTCACGATCCACCCAGGCAGAGGGTGTGCTGTTGATGTATGAGATTTGAGGGGTACAGTGCACCCAAAGTGGATGGATTGAGCGGCAGTCAGAGGCGGACCTAGGGTCATGAGAACACAGCAGGAGGATACATTGAAACAGTTTCCAGAGCAGGTGTAGGAGAGTAGTGTCCTCTTTCAGTGCAGAAGCCCCGGATAACAAAAAAACACTGAAAGCTGTGACTGCACTCACTCTGCCGCAAAGGCCCCAGTAGATTACTGGGAGAATGAAGCGTCAGATACTCAAGTTGATGGCACACCTGGAAGAGTCAGAATGTATAAACAGCCCATGGCAATTTGGAATATGAGTGGGCCACTGGTTCAGCAGTGGAGAGGGGCATACAGGAGCTTTGAAGCCACTCAGCTAACCCAATCCCTAAAACTGTAGAATGTGCACAGCAAGATAGAGGAGAAACAAGCTTGGAGGGGAGACTAATACATATGTAAAAATGAATAGGTTTGAAAATAACATTTCTGCCGAGGTCTAGAACCCCCACCCTCTCAAGAACGTGGAAGTACTACTTAAAAGTTACAGGGAACAAATAAATAATTTGTGATGAATTAAAGCTGTAATACTGCAGTCTCAACCATGTTTCCTTAAGAAATCTGGTCACTTAGTTGTAAATATTGATATCTATTCATTGCTCTAAAAAATTAGAGATAATCTTACCACTTCAAACAATCATAATTCAGGTAAAAAAAACAGTTCTCTCTAGAAAAGGGCTGATCTTAGCCCTCGAGTGATGTGTAAAAGCAACAGCTTGGAAGATAACAGAAGTTGAGGTTCTCAATAAAGTGAATAAAAGAGCCTATGCGAAGGGTAAAATAAAGCTATTTTTAAAAGGAGAGGGGGAGCCTGGAAACCCTTGATGGTGCAAATTATACCCTGACAAAATGAGCTTCACATTTTTTTGAGGCAATTTGAAAAGTCTGGCCAGGATTTTTTTAATGATTTCTGCAACACTTACATGCAATGGTATCTGTAGGTTTAATATTGTAAGGGATGGGATCAAAAGGAACTTACTACTCGTTATTCCAAACAGCCTTTGAGAAAAACAATAAAATTAAAAAGGTGCTAGTTGGAAAAATTAAAACATAAATAACAGCAAACCAAAGTTGAACATTAAAGGACAATGAGACAGGACAATTGAAAGGACAGATGCTATTGTGGAAATCTTCATAAAATATTATTAATATTTTAACCACAAAATGCTGTGGTCTTCTCTGGGAAAGGCAGCTGAAGTAGTAGAGAGGACTAGACAAGTTTGTGCTGAAGGAACAACTGACATTAGGTAAACTAACTACAGAAGAAGAAATTATGTATTCAATTAATGTCATCTGCACAAGCAACCGGGCAAGTTAAACTTTCTGTAGAAATATAGAGGATGTTTAGAGAATTACATGCCTCAAATTTAAAATCAATATTCAATGCTGCTATTGCCAGAGGGGGACCTTCACTATCAATTAGCAGAGGGAATTTGGGAATTTTTCTTAAAACCAAAAAACACTCTGAGGCCTGTGGATCTGCAATACCTAGATTACAGCATCTTTTTTTAACTGTGTTTTTATTGTTTTTTCAAATTATAAACTGTGTGTGATCACAACTTAAACATCCAGATACAGCTGAACACCAAGCTCAAGAATACAAGTACATTTCAACTGGGTGGTGTTAGCAAACCCAACCTTGCAACACCATTCCAGTGTGACGTTATGTCCACGAAAGGGGTTGTATGGCGGAACCACACATGCAATTACCACGCATGCATTTACTACGCCGTCATTAGAACGCATGCGTCTTTACCATGCATGCCTTTACCACGAATATGCCTTTATCATGCATGCCTTTACAATGAAAATTTTCATTGTAAAGGCATATGCATGGTAAAAATGTAACAGTAAAAAATAAAAGATATATATATATTCACTGGAAAAACCATAGGTTTTAGGGACAGTTATAGTTAGTTGGACATTGCACTCGTACAAAACCAGTGAAATTCCCCGTTATAGTTAGTTCAGGTAACTATAACTCGCGCCCCCGCAATGCACTGCTGATGACGTCACATATTACATCACTCATGACATGGTCAGTGACATCACTGATGACATCACTGATGACATCTTAAATGGCATCACTGATGACATCATCCAGTGACTGTGTGTTTCTGTAAAGTTTAAATATGTTTAATATATATAGGGAAAGGCGTATTGAAGAATGAGTGGGTGTATAAGTGTCTGAATGGATGATTTAGTAGGTGCGTGACTAACTCTATAAGTGAGTGATTAAACGTATCTTACTGAATGCATGGGTTAGTGACTAAACTGGGTGAATGTCTGTATCCGTCTGTCTGTTGCTGTGTAAGTGGCTGCATGGGTTTGTGAATAGCTACATGAGTGTCTATATGAGTTATTGATTGGTTGTCTGAGTATCTGTATGGGTGCCTGAGTGTTTGTGTGGGTGGGGTGTGTGTGACTCTGTGCATAGATGTGTGAGTGGGTGATTCACTGGGTGGATGGTTTCAAGAGTGCATCTGTGATAGACTGTATGGGTGGGTAAGTGTGTGTAAGAGTGTGTTAGTACGTGAATGTATGTCCCAGTGGTACATGTGTGAGTAACTACATATGTGAAAGGCAGTATATTTGTGTGTTGGAGTATATAAATAGCTATAAGCGAGAGTGTGTGATTGTGAGAGTGACTGTATGGATGAGTGTGTGCTTGTATCAGAGATTGTATAAGAGCGTAAGAATGTGCTAGTATTTGTATGAGTAAGTGAGCTGGTGTGTGTATAACTGTATAGGTGAGTAAATGGGTGTGTGCTTAATTTTTGCATGACTGACTAGGTGTGTGAGTACCTCTATGGATGAGTGGCGGTGTGTGAGTGTTTATATAGGTGTATGAGTGCATATAATAGTCCTGTACTGAGTGACTATAAGTATGAGTGACTGTACGGGTGAGTGAGTAGATGTGTGTGTGTAGACCTAAGAATCAGTGAGTGTGTATATAGTAATTGGTGTTGGAGTGTCTATGGTTTTGACAATGGCAGTCTGTAATTTACAGTGGATGTATCAAAAGTTATATTAGGGTGTGAGAAGATGCATCAAATTATCACATGGATGATGTCATCAGTGATGTCATTTGAGATGTCATCAGTGATGTCATCAGTGATGTCACTGACCATGTCATGAGTGATGTAATATGTGACGTCATCAGCAGTGCATTATGGGGCGCGAGTTATAGTTACCTGAACTAACTATAACGGGGAATTTCACTGGTTTTGTACGAGTGCAATGTCCAACTAACTATAACTGTCCCTAAAACCTATGGTTTTTTCAGTGAATTTGTAAGGTTTTTTAAATGCTAATTTCTAACTATAACGTGCCTGAAACCTATGGTTTTTTCAGTGAATTTCAAAGGTTTTTTAAATGCTAATTCCTAACTATAACATGTCTGAAACCTATGGTTTTTTTCAGTGAATTTCAAAGGTTTTGTAAATGACAATTTTTAAATGTATTAATTGTTATATTTATTTTTTTGAAACTGATTTACTACATTTTTTTAAACTATTTATCTTTAGATATTTTAAAGGCCCATTACGATACCGGGCGTAAAAAAATCCGCCACCCATGAAAGCGGCAAAAATCCGCCCGCCTACACCGTCTGAATACCGACCCAGCAATCATGATGCCTCGAACCGAAAACCGCAAGCGGCGGTAAAAAACACAAAATACCGCCCGCCTTGCCCGAGTCGGGAGTCAAACCGCCCGCCACGGACGGAAAGACGCACGACAACACAAAACCGCCCACCCTCACGGTCGAGACACCGCACGTGAAATTACGATCGCACCGACATGAGCGCGGAAAACTACAAATACACCGCCCGCCAGCGTAAACAACACTGAAGAAAATGGACACGGCAGAAGCCATGGCGGCCACGTCCCTGCACAGAAACAGCCGCGGACTCAAACAAACACACACAACATGGCAAACAAGTCCACACAGCAACCCACGCACAAATACACAGACAAAGTACACATCCCGAAAACACACCACCCCTGGACAAACAAATAAACTACAAAGCCCAGAACACCAGCCACAACACACCTGAAAACAACAGACCATCAGGACACACCCAAACAGGTAAGTACAAAAGCAGCCCCTCCACAGACCACAACCCCTTGCAACATTGCAAAGCAGAGAGGAGAGGAGAGGACACAGTGACACAGCAAGGACAGCAGCACACCACAGATACGCACACATCACACCCACCACCACCACCAAACACCGGCACCACAAACCCCCTGCACATCACACATCACACACCGCACCAGCACCACAAACACCATGGCATCACACAGAATGCCCAAGTTCACTTCCACTGAGCTGACGGTCATGGTCGACGAGATCGTCAAGGTGCACACACAAATCTATGGCAACCAGGTCCAGCACACACCACTAGCCACCAGAAACAGAATGTGGAACAGAATTGTAGACCAGGTCAATGCAGGCGGGACCGTACCCAGAAACAGAGGAGAGATAAACAAACGGTGGAACGACATCAAAAGCCTGGTCAAGAAGACGGAGAGCAAAAATCGAGAGCTGGCTGCCACGACTGGCGGAGGGAATCCCGCGCATTACAAGACCTTCAAAGCGTGGGAGGAGAAGGTGCGAGTCATCATCCATCCGGAGATCCTCACCGGATTACCAGGGGGAGTGGAGGCTGGTAAGTACAAACAAATGTATACCAGCACACCGCTATGTACTCACATGCACTACCACCATGCCATAGCTCCGAGGGACAAACACCCCCATGTGCAGTACACAATACACAACACATCACTCACACATGCAACAGGCACCACCACACACACAGCCCAAACATATCAACTAACAAAACCATGGGGGCATGTGTACACACAGCCAGCCACGTAACTACCAACAGGTCCCCTAGTACTCCAGAAGCGCCACAACGAGCACCCCCCACACCCATGTGGCAGCCGTAGCTGCACCAACCGACAAGTAACAGGTAAGTAGCCGCAACACAAAGGCAGTGGGTGGGAGGGGGGACAGCTGAAGTACAACACCCACCAGGCCCCTAGTCCCACAGCACAGCAAGGAGGAGCACAGCCCACACCCCACACCCACGTAGCAGCCACTGCAGTGCACACCGGCAGCCGACAGGTAGACATCCCGCCCCAGGACAAACGGTGTCAGTGGGTGTCCAGCCATCACCACGACCCATAACACCGCCCCCACCCCCACAGACCTGCAACATGGAGCACCCCCCGCCCATAACCATGTTGCATCCAGTCCAGTGCACGCTCAAAAACAACCTGCAGGTGGGAAACTGGACAGGGCGGGGTGACTGGAGGCATGAGGACTGAATTACGACTAACACATGGGACATGTCAAGTAGCAGAGGAACACGCAGCACTGCTCCCTGTCACAACCATGTGAACAATGTGCACACGGACATGAACCACAGAGTCACACCCCACATGACCCATCACAGACACAGCAACACCCAAGGAGCCACGTCTGCATGCACAAGTCACACTGATTACAGAACCACACGGCAGGCACAGTGCAACCCATCACACACAACTGCAACACCATCGAAGTCCTGTCCATGTAGCCCCTACTGCCTGTCAACCACACATCCCACAACTACGCCCATGTAAGACATACCACACTAGACGAAACAGCGTGGAACAACATAAATGCACACGAACACCACTGGACCCATCAAACACACAGACACACAATGCACATACAACATGCCATCCATCTCATCCGTCAGCCCCAGTCACATGAAAGGTATGTCATCCGAACAGCTGGTCCACATACAGTAGTCACGCAAAGAAACATGCCCATGACAAATCATGTGCCAGAAGTGAATGAAGCGCACGTCACACTGTGAGCAACAACACACATAACATGGGCCACACCCCCCCGAGCACTGCATTGATGCACATGGCACAGGGCAGCACGCACACCAAGGAATTGGACCATCTGCAATACGTCGTGTGGCACACAACCATCACTCACTCATAACAATGCGTCCAATTACATGGCCAGAAATGACAACAGACAGCAAATATGCAGGGTATGTCAGACATACACACACCTCAGACCATGCACTGTCATGTTGCCACAACACATGTCACGTTCTGCACCCATGGCTCACAGTATGTACCCCCAAAGCATAGTTCATCTCAAATGCGTTTCAGGGGTCTGACCCCCATTATGCCATCTGCGCTTTCTAAGCTGCTCCATATGAACCCCCAAAGCATAGTTCATCTCAAATGCGCTTCAGGGGCTGACCCCCATTATGCCATCTGCGTTTCTAAGCGTTACATTTGAACCCCAAGAGCATAGTACAAACCAACCTCCACGATGGGTCTGGAGTCCGCATACACCAGAGCCACAAAAAGCAGGAGCACAGCAACACACCCATCGGCATTGCCAATCCGTCCCATGCCACATGTCCACAGCACACAGTCCCATTGGCATGCCCACACAACAACAAATAGCACAGCCACACACACGGCTCCGGGAAACCTGTGCACGACTGTGCACGAACTGTGGATGTCAGACAACCTATACATACTTTGTCATGTGCAACACAATAACATATCTCATTCCCCCACAGGTGACGAACTGCTGGATGCTGGAGATGGAGACAGCAGCCAGCACAGCCAGCCTGCAAGCCCCCAACAAGGACTCACGGATGTGGAGGATCTGTCCTCCTATTCGGACACGGACCACCCAGCAGGCCCATCTGGTGTGGCATGGCCCAACCGCACCCCAGGCACCCTCCCACCCACCAACCCATCATCCAGGGCTGATGACCACTCACAGCCCCCTGCTGCCACTGTCGTAGCGGCCACTACCACTATTGTTGCGGCCACTCCCACGGTCGTTGCGGCCACTCCCACTGCCGCAACCACCACCACCGCCGCGACCACCACCACGTCATCACTGGCCCCAGCCCCAGCGCAAGTGGTGGTCCGGCCGACTGGGTCCACCCTGGGAGCCACAGCGAGGACCGTGGTGAGCAATGTGGCTAGTGGGCAGGTCGGTGGCAGCAGTACTGGTAGGAGGAGCAGGGCCAGGCCAACGCCAACTGTGCCTGGGAGCCAAGCCCTGCCGCCAATCGACAGAGTCCTTGGGGCCTATGAAGAGGCCCAAGGCGAATGGGCCAGGTCGGCAAGCGACACGCGGGAGGTCCTTGCGGTGTTGAGGTCCATGGACGCCCACATGGCCCAAATCGCGGACCTCATGGGCCAGCTGGTGGTGGGGGAGGGCACAAGCAAGGCCAGCAACACCACCTCCGCCACCACCTGCTGTGGCGCAGGTTCGTGCAGCATCGCGTTCCCCTGCGTCCACAGCGAGTGAGCACTCCTCAACCACCACCAGCGGAACATCAACACCCCCCTACCAAACGTGGAAGGGGCCGTCCGAAGAGGAAACAGGTGTCCAGAGAGGACTTCGCCCGCACCAAACGCCAGTGAGTCAGCCAGCCACCTTGACCACCTACTGCATTGACTTGTAATACGATCCTACTCCCACACTGCCATGTGAATGGCATGTGTCTGTTGGACTGTGGACATAGAACTCCTTGGGTACACCTTGACCATCACGCAGCCATGACCGTCAACTCATTGTCACAGCTTGCACCACATTTGTCATCACCTTGCACACAATCACATGTCACCGCTGTTAATAAATACACCTTGATCACAATCGGCTTAATGTGTCCTGGGTTTATTCCACGATGTGCAATCGCCACCATGAGCAGAATAGCATCTGCTGTGTGGCATGTTGATGGGACAGGAGAGGCTGCAGGGACCTAGGGGTGAAAAACAGAACAAGAGTACATTCAATGAGTGTGTCACACACTCATCACACAGTACTTGTCACCAACTACAAGCAATGCACACACATCTCAGAGAGCAACAGGGCACAATGCTACAGCCACTGACAGTGGCATACCAACCTGGACATGGACCATTGACACACAGCACTCAGTGAACAAAAGGCCCCAGTAACAGAGCACACATACACCTGCACAACTACAGCTACATCAGCCGTCGTACATGGTCACTCACCGTCAAGTGAAGTAGCGGGCGATGAGCTGCTGACGCACATTCACAGCTTCATCCTCTCCACTGTCCTCTTCACTGGAGCTGTCCTGGTGTGCAGGCTGGGGCCCTGGTCGATCCCCTCGTCATCCACAATTAGGGGATCTGCTTTCGAATGGCCAGATTGTGCAGCATGCAGCACGCCACCACTATCTGGCACACCTTCTGTGGGGAGTACGCCAGCGCACTCCTCGGTGCGGTCCAGGCATCTGAACCTGGACTTGAGGAGGCCAAAGGTACGCTCGACCACACGTCTGGTCCTCCCATGTGCCTCATTGTAGCGGTCATCTGCTGGGCTCCGAGGATGTCGCAATGGACTGAGCAGCCAGGGCCCATTCGGGTACGCCGAGTCACCTGGGCGTGAGGGACACAGAGAACCGTTGCAATTCAAACAGGACAGTAGACAGCATCCTTAAGCCAGCACGCTACACAACTCCACATACTCACCGACAATCCAGCCACGGTCCTGTTGCAGATTGGTCATCAGTCGTGGTAATATGCTGTTGCGCATGATGTGCGCGCCATGGGCCGATCCTGGGAACTTTGCACACACGTGGAAATGACCATGTCCGCAAGGCACACCACTTGCACATTCAGGGAGTGCGTGTGCTTCCGGTTGCGGAAGAGCTGCTCAGTGGCCTGTGGTGGGACAAGGCCAACATGGGTGCAGTCTATGGCACCAACGACGTGTGGGATCCGTCCAAGGGCATAGAATGCACCCTTCACTGCCGCCAACTCACGTGCCCTGGGGAATCTGATGTACCTGTTCCTGTACAGCATCATGGCTGCCAGTACATCCCTCAGCACCATGCTGAACATGGGCAGGGACATCCCACCTCCACTGCCCACTGTGTGCTGGAATGACCCAGTGGTGAAAAAATGCAGTGCAGCCATCACCTTAGCCGTGGGGGTGAATGCTGTCAGATACACCCTGCGAGGACGGAGGTGGGGTTCCAACATGGCACACAGTTGGTGCAGGGTTGGTCGGTCCAGGCGAAATTTCCGGGTGACCTCAGAATCCTCCATGTCCGCCAACAATTGGTAAGGGCGGTAAATGTTTGGTCTCCGCCTAGGAAAGATGGAAGTGGACACATGTCAAAGCAACACGCCACATGGCATTTGCACATACACATAACTGATATGACAGAGCAAGAACTAGAGTCACAGAACAGCTGTCATGCAGGGACAGCACAGCCACAATACACTTACACAGGTCTCCCACCAATAGCAATGGGCAGTGACACAAACCATTGCTATGTGCATGCACATGGGGATCCAGGCCTCAATGACCTGTGAGGCGTGCTGATGGGGACTGTCTGCATATTCGGCAAGCGGCAACACCACGGCAACATGACTGGCTGCTGTGCATCACACTGCTTCCGAGGCTGGATGAGTATGGCACACACCAACGACGATGTGGGCACAGGCTGAGCGGCCAAGACAAGTGGGACCTGTGGCACGAGGGGATGTGAGACAGTCATTGGTGTCACCACTGCACCCTATGTGCAGCACTGTACGGATCACACCTCCAGAAGCATTGTCAGGTGTACACATTGACAGCCCCATGCCAACACGGCTGTGTGCTTGCAAATACACATCACATGTGACACGTAACCTTGCACGTGCCAAGTGGCAGATGTACATAGTGAGAGATGACATGCGTGTGCATATGTGTATACCATGCACCCATGCCAATGTGCAGATGATGACATGCTAACAGACATGTGGGGGCCGGCCACTGGCCGTCCCTGCCTATGCACACGGCATGTTGTGGCCCGTCCATTGTGCACCTGCACCCACACGCACATCATGGCCACACCTGCAGATGCAGTGCGCACATCATACTGTGTGGTGCACATGGCATCAGCGGACTGTCACCAACATGGGCCAGGCCATTACGGCCAACTCCGATGACCCTCGCGGTTGCACCCTGCGTGTTCCACTATGGAGGTAGGCATCCCGGGCCAGCTGGGTGCAGGCCAACGTCTGCAATTGCCAATGCAGGTCTCAGTGCACTTGTTGCTCGTGTGAATGTCAGGCTGGGCGATGCTGCCCTCTCAGTCCCAGCAGGCCTGGCCTGCACATTGACTGCACAATGCCAGTAGGTGACAGCACCGACTGCCTAGTGGGTTGCATGTGTCTCCTGTTCTGGACCCTCCAGATGGGCGCTAACTCAGTACTGACTATTGGACACACCATGTCTCGTGATAGGGATGTGTGTGTGGGATGGTGGCACTGAATGTGACCTCCGTTGCGTGGTGGGCCATGCACAGGGCGAGTACGTCGATGATTGCGCAGTGTTGGTCACAGTGGGTGCACCCACACAGATGTGTTGCCCTATGTTCATTTTCTATGTCCGCATGATAATGGACTGTAGATGTGGGCAGACTACACATTGGTCGATGTGCTGTCAATTTGAATGTGCCTTCACACCAGGCACAGCTGCCCCTGCACATGTGACCCCTGCTGCACTCGCTGCTGGGTCTGTGGAGCTGATGCACCATCTGTGCGTGGGGCGGACAGCTCTCCTCACTTCCGTCATTGTGCATGTCATCACTTTGCCGCAGGTGACATGGATCATGGAGGGCCCACATGTACGCGTGGTGGCCTCAACAAGTGTGTCCAATGGTTGTCACCCCCAGTCAGTGCTTCGAATGTGAATGATGTTGTGCTGGTGCTAATTTCAGTGTGGCGGGTGGGCGGGGCTAGGTGCGGGCTTACATGCAGGACATGGGAGGGTGATCGGATTAGCGACTAGTTGCAATACACACGGGCACGCCTCTTTCCTGTCCACATCAGGGTCATTCCTTGAACTCACTGACAGTAATACAGTCATCTTTGTCCCTGTCCTCATGGCCTCCCCTCGCTCCCCCAATATGCATTTGCACCTGTGGGGCTAGCGCATGCAGATGCAGCTCCAAGCTCGCCCCGGAGAGGCCAAGGAGTGTATGTGTGGGTCCAGTTGAACGAGTGGTCTGTCTCATGGCAGGATGTGTGGCAGGACGCCCGTCCACCTGCGTGGTGCCCCGACTCGAGACCCGGGCAACATAGACAATGCATAGCAGTCTCCGCAGTCCGGATACACCACCTGCGACACACAGAGGCTGTAGCTGCCCTAGCGGCCCATGCCGCGTCCATCTGGGGCTGATGGACCCACACATTCACTCTTTTGCCTCACTGGGGCGGGCTCGGAGGTGCTTGCGCACGCGCTGGCTTCTCTGTTGCAACGGCATGTGACGTGTGTGGAGATGTAGGCAATGGGTGGGATGGTGCGAGCCACCTTCTGTGACGTCACTCCTGCTCGTGACGTGTGCGTCCCCCAATACTTCCATATGACTTGAGCCATGCTACACATTGAGGATGTTTTGCCTGCGTGATGTGTCCCGGAGGAGCGCGCCGAGTCCTCTCCCCCACCATGCTCCACTGCCATCCCGTGCCCTGGATTGCCTGTGCAGGTTGACAATGTTGGGGATACACCTGGTCGGCAGGGGCTGTGTGTGCCTTGTCAAGGGCCTGGCGGGCGCACAACAGGATCCAGCTTGTCCACAGAGGGTGGGCTGACGTGTACGCCTGATACCGCATTGTTCGTGTGCCCGGCTGCTGTGCACACAGGTGTTCACATCCCCCCGACAGGTGGCCTTTAACATTGCCCAGGAAGCGGTAATGTGCAGTTCCGGACCCCTCCCGACACAGCGTGTTTCAACTTTGCATGTGCGCATCTACCCGTCACACCCACCCACCTGAGCGAAGCGTCACTCCCGCTTCACACGACACATGTGTGTCTTCCACAGTTGTGCTACTCATTTGCGTTGACATCCAATGACAGTGGACTACATAGTCATGTCACGACTGCCGTTTACATCACACACTCTCATCATCTCACATTCGTACTTGTGAAAGGAATCAGCAGAGACAGTTTCTTTCTTCAAACCATGTATTGTGACTTATGTCCTCTGTGATGCAGTATAGTGGACACTACTGGCAGCGGAATGCATGTGGAGGATATACTGAGCATGATTACACATAGCTAAGGGTGTAGGGGTACATGTGATTAGCTGTTGCATGTGGGATGTGGGCTTCAGAGTTACATCTGCTTGGCCGTTGCTGTGCTAATGTTCATTTGCAAATAGCTGCGGTGCTGCGGACTTTGACACAGACGGTATACATTTAGCCTACCAGACCGCTTGGCATCATGGGCACAGTCCATCTCAGTTCCATGTGACAGGTGTGCTGCTGTTGTTACTCATGCACGTGTGCGTGTGAGTTGACATCAGGGCATGGGCTTACGTGCATGCAACGGCGTCCCAATTGTTGTTGCCATATGGTGGCTACTGGACATGTCACAGTCACTGGGGTCGTGTTGTTGTTGTATGCACTTGTCGTCCATGCAAAGGTCCTGTTACGGGATTTCCGGGGAGGGGGAGAAGGGGTGCAGCTCTCACATACTCCAGCCGGGCGATTCCTGTCCACTGTGCGGTGCATATGTCCATGGGCGCAGGATCCATGTCATGGCATAGTTGTACGTGCAGTTCTGTCCATGTGGGTGCGATACACATATCCCATGCCACTGCCTCCCCGATACATGCAGAGTTCCTGGATGTGATGGGGAACAGAGTGCATGTCCCGGACACATCCGATGTCATGGCAGTGTCGTTGATGGTGTGGTATCAGTTGCAGGTCGTTTGGTATGGCTGTTGTAGTGGTTACTGGCCAGTCCGTGCGGAAGCTAAGCATGGGTACAGTGTCGGACATCATGGCTCACTTGGGGGATTGCGTCGGGGTCCTACGAATTGACAGGTTGACAGGTATGCGATGGCTTCCTGCAGGGCTTCCATTTCATTGGTGGTATACATGTTTGCCAGCCAATGTAGCGGATGGTGGCTGTCACGGTGTTGTTCGTAAATTGTCCCTTGTAGGAGCATGATGGGGCATGCTGGGTGACATTCGATGTAGCTGTGATCCATGATCCGTCGTGTGGAGGCACAGTGGTCCCATTGCAGTGTGGGTCCGATGTTCGCCACATACGCCATGCCCCCATAGGCTGAACAGACCCTGTCGTGTGCGTCCAGAGGGTGGAATAGTGGTAGCAGGTCCGCCCATGGACATGCCGGGTTGGAGAGGCACAACTCCACAGGATGGTGGAAGGGACACCTCCGACAGTAGAAGACGGGTAGTGACGCAGCTGAACAATGCGATGCGGTAAGTCAGTCGGTAACTTACGTTCAGCAGGGATAGGGGTTCGCATCCCAACATCTGTATCAGGTTGTGTTTGTACAGCTTGACCTGTCTGGCGTAGTTGGGTAGGTGTGTTGTAGGTGCCATTTTGCTGCGGGCGATGTGGTGGCGTGCTCCGGCTGTGTGTGCAGTCTGCAGTGTGCAAGCTCCGAGGTTGCTGTGAGGTCTGTGATGGTCGTAGGGGGCAGGACTTGTGTTCTGTTAGCTTGTGCGGAGGACACGGGCCCTCATCCCACGTGCTTCTCTGAATGTTCAAGGTCAGTGGTGTGTGACTCCTTCCAGATAACTTGCATGGGAACGGCATGGGGAGTTTTATATTTTTCTTTCCCGTTCGGTATGTTCTTAGGTGATATGCGCTATCTGCCCTGTGGTCGGTTTCCTCTGCATGCCTGTGTTGGTCTTTTTTGGGACAATGGCTGTATTCTCTGGCTTGTTTAGTCGGGTTGTGGTTTCGGAGTTGGAATGGAAGGTCATTCAGTGCTGTCTGCTCTCCCGTGTGTGGGCGGCAGGCTGTGTTTCCGCTATGCGTTGGGCCTTGTGTGTGGGTGTCATTCTTGGGTCCACCTGTTGTCGGTCCCCGGGCTCTTTGGTGTTCCGCTTTGTATGTCTGGTTCATGGGTGCAGGGTGGTATGGGTGTTTCTGTGTGGTACTGGCGTACCTCTTCCCGACGGGGGCCATGTTCTGCTGGGTGGTGTTGCCGCCGCTGTGTGCTTCGCCATGTTTGTCACACAGGGGTGTGTCCTGATGTTGCGTGACTTCACTGACATGTGGGCGTCGGTTGTGTGACGTTGGGTGTTGTCCGTGAATTGGGCTTTGGGGACATGACTGTGGCAGGCTTGTCATGTACGTTCTGGGTGTGGCTGGTGTGTGTGGTGCTTGGTTGTGTCCCTGTGTTGTTTATGTGCGACGCATACATGGCGTTATGGTTGGGCGCTGAGTTGTGCGCATGTGTGGCTGCGTCATCGCCGCTGTGCTGCGGTGCCGTGACGGGGTCGTTAGTTCCTGGTCCCAGGTGGTGTGCCCATGATAGTTGCGAGATGTTGCAATTTGCCCTGTGTTACATTTGTGGGTGCAATGGTGGATGTGTCTTGTCCACGCAGGGGTGTTGGGGGTGCCATGTCCTCCTTTTCCGCACTTGCACTGTGTGCGCTGTTTGCGTGCCCTTGTTGTGTGTGTGCCTACCTGCGTCTCCGCGGTACGTTGCCTCCTTGGTGGTGCATCAGGTATAGCATGGGGAGGGCCTGCAGTGCTGGATTCATGCTCGGGGGTCGCCTTCGGTGTCTGTGCTCGGCGTTCGGGTTTCCGCCTCACTTTCACGTGCGGTGTCTCTTAGCCGTGGGAGCTGTTTGTTTGCGGCATCGTAATTTGTACGCCGGGCGGTACGTGATTTCGTCTGGCGGTGTGTCTCCATTAGCTGCGCCGCTACGTGAGCGGGTGCACTTTGATGGCGGACGGCGCCGCTGGCTTGCCGGCGGTGTTTGGCTGCCTTTTCACATCGTAATTTGGCGGGCGTGTGGGCTGCGGCATGCGGGCGGTAACTGGTGGTTTTTGCATCCGCCAGCACGGCGGTGGTGCTTCCGCCCACCATCCTAATGGGCCCCTTAGTTTTTAAAATACATTGTAATTACATTATACATTACATTACAAAATATACTTTCTCAGAATGAATTACTTTAGTTTAAATACTTTGCAAATAGGCCAAAAAACTTTTAAGTACAGTAGTTACAGTTGTTGCAATGGGCAACACAATTTCAAACACAATGCAACATTGAGCTCAATGTGAATTTCAAGTTAAATGCAATTAGTTACTTTATGGATTACTTTTCTAACCACAGGACTGGATCCTAAATTCAGTCCTGGGACATCTCCTGTAAACAGTTGAGTAAAAGCGTTTTGGTTACAGTAGTGATTTTTAAGGAATATTATTGTATTTTAAAAGTTGACAGAAACTTTTTCACATAGAATCACCAATGTTATCCTATGGGAGAAAATTCACTTAGCAGGTAAGTAGTGTTATCGTTACTTTTCTTACTCAGTGGTGGATCCTGGATCCAGCACTGGTGCATCTCCTGTAAACAGTTGAAAGAATGCGTTTAAGTCATACAGGCGATTTTTAAGGAATATTTGTAGTTTGTGAAAATCGACACTTTGAAACTTTTCTGCTGAAAACCAGACAATGGATTCCTATGGAAGGAAATACAAGTTACTGGTAAGTACGGTTAGAATTACTTTTCAGGGTCAGTGCTGGGCTAAAAGATGCAGCACTGGGTTCTCTCCTGATAACAGGTGAGTAAATCGGAATTCGTAGTTCGGCTGATTTTAGAGGAATATTATAAAGTTCCAAAACTCCACACTTAGAAGAATTTCCAAGTGAAACCAGTCAATGTTAGCCTATGGAAGGAAATTCAAGTTACTGGTAAGTACGGTTAGAATTACTTTTCAAGGTCAGTGCTGGGCTAAAGATGCAGCACTGGGTTCTCTCCTGATAACAGGTGAGTAAATCGGAATTCGTAGTTCGGCTGTTTTTAGAGGAATATTATAAAGTTCCAAAACTCCACACTTAGAAGAATTTCCAAGTGAAACCTGTCAATGTTAGTCTATGGAAGTAAATTCAAGTTACTGGTAAGTACGGTTAAAATTACTTTTGAGGATCAGTGCTGGGCTCAAAGATGCAGCACTGGGTTCTCTCCTGATAACAGGTGAGTAAATCGGAATTCGTAGTTCGGCTGATTTTAGAGGAATATTTGTATGTTTCAAAAATCGACAGAAACTTTTTCAGCAAAAAGCAGGCAATGATATCCTATGGAAGGAAATTCAAGTTACTGGTAAGTACGGTTAAAATTACTTTTCAGGATCAGTACTGGGCTCAAAGATGCAGCACTGAGGTCTCTCCTGATAACAGGTGAGTAAATCGGAATTCGTAGTTCGGCTGATTTTAGAGGAATATTATAAAGTTCCAAAACTACACACTTAGAAGAATTTCCAAGTGAAACCAGTCAATGTTAGCCTATGGAAGGAAATTCAAGTTACTGGTAAGTACGGTTAGAATTACTTTTCAAGGTCAGTGCTGGGCTAAAAGATGCAGCACTGGGTTCTCTCCTGATAACAGGCGAGTAAATCGGAATTCGTAGTTTGGCTGATTTTAGAGGAATATTATAAAGTTCCAAAACTCCACACTTAGAAGAATTTCCAAGTGAAACCTGTCAATGTTAGCCTATGGAAGGAAATTCAAGTTACTGGTAAGTACGGTTAAAATTACTTTTGAGGATCAGTACTGGGCTCAAAGATGCAGCACTGAGGTCTCTCCTGATAACAGGTGAGTAAATCGGAATTCGTAGTTCTGCTGATTTTAGAGGAATATTTGTATGTTTCAAAATCGACACTTAGAAACTTTTTCAGCAAAAAGCAGGCAATGATATTCTATGGAAGGAAATTCAAGTTACTGGTAAGTACGGTTAAAATTACTTTTCAGTATCAGTACTGGGCTCAAAGATGCAGCACTGAGGTCTCTCCTGATAACAGGTGAGTAAATCGGAATTCGTAGTTCGGCTGATTTTAGAGGAATATTTGCACAATGGTGAAGGAAGGGGTGGGGCCTGAGGTGACATGTCTGCAAACACGCCCTGTGGCGCGTTTTTAGTTGGAGAATTAATTCCTCCTCAATCCCGAGGGTCCCTAGGGGCCAAGTAGCCCACCAGATACCTCCAGTATGCGCCAGAGAGCTGCGTTGCAGAGAGGTGTTCAGAGGCCACGCCCCTTTTTGCACCTCTCTGCAACGCAGCTCTGTGGCACTTTCTGGACGTACCTGGTGGGCTAGTTGGCCCCCAGGGACCCTCAGCATTGAAGGGGATTTAATTAATTCCCCATCTTAAAACGCGCCACGGGGCCTGTTTGCACACATGTCACCTGAAGCCCCGCCCCCTCCCTTCACCACTGTGCAAACGCACCCTGTGGCGCGTTTTAAGTTGGGGGATTAAGTCCCCTTGAATCCTCAGGGTCCCTGGAGTCCAACTAGCCCACCATGTACCTCCAAAAAGCGCCACAGAGCTGCGTTGCAGAGAGGTGTAAAAAGGGGCGTGGGCTCTGTACACCTCTCTGCAACGCAGCCCCCTGGCGCATACTGGAGGTTCCTGGTGGGCTAGTTGGCCCCCAGGGACCCCCAGTATTCAAGGGGATCGTGCCCCCTCGGCACGTTTGCAGAGTGGTAAAGGAAGGGGCGGGGCCTGCGGCACGATCGTTTTTTTTTTGTTTTTTTCCCGAAGGAGGACTGTTTAGCCCCCTTCCTTTTTCCTTTTTGGGCCCTGGGGACCCCATCCCCCAGGGCCTAACCCTTTTTTTCTTTTTTTAAAAAGGAAACGGGAAGGGGGCCGCGAGGCCTCCTCCCGTGGGCCGATTCCGGCCCTGGGGACCCCATCCCCGGGGCATGGCCACACTTTTCTAGATTTTTTTAAGAAGGGGGCTGCGTGGCCCCCTCCTCAGGCCTCCTTTTGCCCCGGGGACCCCATCCCCGGGGCAGGCCTTTATTTTTTTAATTATTTTTTTTGGGGGGGCCGCGTGGCCCTCCTCCCGGGCCACTACTTGCCCGGGGACCCCATCCCCGGGCTGGCCCTCTCCGTTGGGGACTGTGGGGGTCCCCAATCCCCCACAGTCCCGCCGGCTCCCCGCGTCCCTCGGGAGCCGGCATTGCTTTCTCACATGGGGAGCTGCTAAGATGCAGCTCCCCATGTGGAAAGCAATCTGCTTGAATTTTGGAGAGAGAGCAGGTTTCCTGCTCTCTTCCAAAATCCAAGCAGTTTGCTATGACAGGATGGGAGCCGTGAGGCTCCCGCCCTGCCATAGCAAACTACAGTGTCCCGGGTAGGCACCCGGGACACTGCAGGAGCTGGCCCTGGGGGTGGTGGTCCCCAGGGCCACCACAGGCTCCAGGAGGGGGGCCACGCGGTCCCCCTCCCCACATCTGCAAAGCCCCGGGGAGGTGGTGGTCCACGGGGCTTCGGGGGTCCAAAACGGACCCCCATTTTAAATTTGTTAGTGTCCCGGGAGGTGGCGGTCTCCGGGCGTGTGGGGACTGGAGCCCCCCCCACACAGGTCATTAAATTAAAAAAAAGAAGCCCCGGGGGCCTTCATAAAATCTAAACCCACCCCCGCATGCCCCCGGGACTTGGGCCACCCGGGGCAATTAGCATCGAAGCGCGGGAGACCGCGCTCGATTTCTTTATCGGCGGGATCCACGCACCCTAAGCGCATCCCGCCGATTTAAAAAAAAAAAAAATGCTTTTTTCTGCCCAGGAGGTCCTTGTGGGACCCCCTGAGCAGACCTAGGGGGTCAGGGTGTTTCTACCATGCCCCCTTTGTGCGTTTTGTGCACTTGTTTCTTGTGTTTTTTTTTTTAAACCGGTGGGATCAGCGCACCCTAAGCGCATCCCGCCGTTTAAAAAAATGCTTCTGCCCAGGGGGTCCTTGTGGGACCCCTGAGCAGACCTAGGGGTCAGGGTGTTTCTACCCTGCCCCCTTTTGCGCTTGCGCACTTGTTTCTGTGCCTCGGTTCTACCGAGGGACAAAATGGCTGCCAACACTTCCTGATTTGGACTGTTGACAGCCACTTGACAGCCAATTAGCATGCAGCTCGTGATCGGGAGGGTACGCGGACCCTACTCGGCCATAGATATATATGTGACTTCACTTTTGATTTTCTCAGGAACTACTGAACGGATTTACACCATTTAAGCAAAAGGGACGACACTGAACCAAGGGCTACCTCTTTGCCAAATTTGGTGTAATTCCGTTCAGCAGTTCGGGCTGTAGCTGCGACTAAAGGTTCCTATGGAAAAATGAATGGGGAAAACACGTTTTGGGACCCCCCTTTTTTCTCGGCCCCCACTTGACGAATCACCCCGAGACTTTCAGGATAGGAGCGGACCGGAGCGCCCCAACAAGGTGGAAGCTTTCGCGAAGATTCGTCAACCAGCGCCAACGTTATTGCAAATAGAATGTTGCAGATTTCCTATGGAAAATAGGCCCTAACTATAACTATCTACTGGCGACCGCCAGTAGATAATATTTATATATATATATTACCTACTGGCGGTCGCCAGTAGGTAGTTATAGTTAGGACCTTGTTTCTATTCAAAAGCGTGTTTCTTTTGCCAATATCTTTGGTGCCGTTTGACAAATATTCGCGAAATTTTCAAAACTAATGGGGCGCTCCGGTCAGCTCCTGTCTTGAACGTTTCGGGGTGATTCGTCAAGCGAGGGCCGAGATAAAAGGGGGTCCCAAAACGCATTTTCCACATGTTAATTTCCATAGGAAACTTTAGACAAGGCTACAGCCCGAACTGCTGAACGGAATTACACCAAATTTGCAAAAAGGTAGCTCTTGGTTCAGAAAGCGCCCTTTTTTAAATGGTGTAAATCCGTTCAGTAGTTTTTTAAATATTAAAGGAAAAATAAATTTATATATCTGGGCAGAGCCTAACCACGCATCTCATCGTGAGATCTGATTGGCTGTCAGCACTTATTCCAAGAAGTGTTGGCAGCCATCTTGGGACCAATATACATGATAGCACCCCATTAAAATGCATTGTAGTGAATGGAAGGTTTTGAGGGTCACCAAAAGGAGAACGTATAAAGGGTGATAAGACTTTAGTTACATTATAAATCATTTGCTGATGGTACCATACTAATTTTAGGAATTGTGGTGTGTTCTAAGGTGATTTTACCCTGTGAAAAAGCCTTCTGCTGGGATATCATGAATCATGTTTGAGAGAAAACTATTTTCTCATACTTTTCCCATAGAGGTTTGGAAGGTGATCTAGAAGCTAAAATGAGAGCATATTTTCTGTAAATTCACATTATCTTTTCTCAGTCATGTGAGAATGAAGTCTGACATTCTCAGTAAAACATGTACATCCAACAAGGGCAGAGACTGTCAGTTGATTCCTTTGTGTTCTATTGCAGCTTCCCAGAGTGTTCTAAAGAACAACTAGTGCGCTAACAGTCTTACTTATGACAAAAGTATGGCACACCTGAAGCCATCTTGATTGTAATAAAGTGGTAACACTTAAAACATTTAATTTAAAAAGGAACACAATGAGGGGGTTCATTTTGTCATAGAAACTATGATTAGTGCTGTAGAAAGAAAAATTAGGACATGTTTTAAGTGAGATCTCAAATATCTTCCTGTTATATTTCACTTACCACATTTCTTTCCAGGTTACCTGTGTGAGTTATCTTGTATGTATTTTGCAATGACCCTTTTTGTTTTTTCTTTTACTAATACTTTCTTTTTCTTTCTTATCGTTATCTCTACATTTTTATCTTGCTGCCACTTATCATTCCCCCTTATCTCTCCTTTCTCCCTCTCCTTTCTTTTCTTCCTTCTTTCTTTCCCTCTCCCCTCCTTCTCAAATACTAAATCGCACTTGTCTAAGTATAGGTTCAGAAGGTTCAAATTAGTTTTAATTGCATATTTCCTATTATAGTTCCAATTTTGTTATTCCTTTCTCTAGTAATGTTACTTTTTGACCTCTGCTTGTACAATGTATACTGATGTTCTACTTCGTATTTCATCTCAATAAAGCATTCTAAACTCAAAAAACATTTAATTTAAAAAGGAACAAAATGAGGGGGTTCATTTTGCCATAGAAATTATGATTAGTGCTGCAGAAAGAAAAATTAGGGCACATTTTGAGTGACTTCTCAAATCCTCTTCTATTTAATTAAAAACTTCTGACATGCAGACTGAAACATGCACTTTCAATACCAGCAGCAGACTTCCCTGGTGAGCAGTAGCTTTACTACAGTGATCTAATGAGCAACTAGAGTGCTAACATTCTGAATTTATGGCAAATGTGTGACACATCTGAATGCCTTCTTGATGGAATCAAAGTAAAAAACTGAAAGTATTTACTACTGAGGAGACTGCAGTAAACGAGGAAATTAGGAAACTTCATAACAAATAAGTCTCCCAAGATGGCCACCAGAGACAAAAGAGCCCAAATGTAGCACAAATATCACCCAGATGTAGCCCACGTATAGCCCAATGACAGAATGTCCCAGAGTGTTCTAAAGAACAACTAGAGTGCTAACAGTCTTTTATGACAAAAGTATGGCACAACTGAAGCCATCTTGATTGGAATAAACTGGTAACACTTAAAACATTTAATTTAAAAAGGAACAAACTGAGGGGGTTCATTTAGCCATAGAAAGTATGATTAGTGCTGAAGAAAGAAAAATTAGGGCACATTTTGAGTGACTTCTCAAATCCTCTTCTATTTCATTAAAAAATTCTGACATGCAGACTGAAACATGCACTTTCAATACCAGCAGCAGACTTCCTAGTGAGCAGTAGCTTTACTGCAATGATCTAATGAGCAACTAGAGTGCTAACATTCAGAATTTATGGCGAATGTGTGACACATCTGAATGCCTTCTTGATGGAATCAAAGTAAAAACTGAAAGCATTTCCTACTGAGGAGACTGCAGTAAATGAGGAAATTAGGAAACTTCATAACAAATAAATCTCCCAAGATGGCCACCAGAGACAAAAGAGCCCAAATGTAGCACAAATATCACCCAGATGTAGCCCACGTATAGCCCAATGACAGAAGTGTGCAAAACACTTTTTATTTTTAGTTTTTTTGCAGTTTTATATAGTGAAGACTGGTCAGGTATTGGAGTGCTTTACATGAGTATTGGTTACATCACACAAGGACAAATTCATGTTGGTTGTAGACATGGGGAGATTAAGTGATTTGACCAGAATCACAGAATGTCGAGCTGAAGCAGAAACTCCAACCTGGTTCCCCAGTTGCAAAGTCCGCAGCTCTGGAAGTAATACCACATCCTCTCCCCTAAGTGCAACATTTAATCAAGTGATCAACTGGATAAAAAAACATAAAGATAACAAATAATTTAAAAGTGATTTGTCGCTATTTGAAAACTCAGAAAATATGTCCTCATTTTAGTTTTTTAGAGCACTAACCATAATTTCGATGCAAATAAGACCCTCTCATTTCTGTAATTTCTAAAGGAAATGCTCTAGGTATTACAGTTTTGATTACATCAAGATGACGTCAGGCGTGCTACACTTTTGTAATAAATATAGAATGTTAGCAATCTAGTTGTTCATTAGGATACTGTTGAGAGGCAGAGAAAATTGAAGGCAGGGAGGAGGGTGCAGAGGCAACAATTTGACAACACTGGGCAGGCAGGAAGGGCAGTGGCAGCACAACAGACTATGGAAGGCAGTGGAAAGGGGGGCAGGGGCAACAAACCAACAATGTAGGACAGGCAAGAGAGGCTGTGGCAATATAATAGACCATTGTGGGCAGAAGGAAGAGGCAGTGGTAGTACAACCATACATGCCAACAGACCCGATTCAGCCAGGAAACGCCCAATGTTTTTAAGCCCAAATGGGCTTTATTTGATCTGTCTCCTGTCTACAATCTCCTCTTTTTCAATGTAAGTCAATGGGGAAAATCAATACCCAGTTTTGTTTTCAAAATCTCCCTTTCACCAAGTTCAAAATGTTAGCAAGTATGGTACATTGGATCATGGAAGGCAGGAGGAATTGAGGCATGGACTCGGATAACAGAGGACAGGAGGGACATGGACAGGTGCACCAAACTGACCTTACAGGGCAGGCGTCAGGGTTTTCAGCAGCACAATACACCACACAGGGCATGAAGGACTGGAGTGCAGCACAACAATCCATGGAAAGCAATATGGAGGGGACAGGGCCTTGCATATGGACAACAGAGAACAGAGGGGGAAGAGGCAATGGCAGCTAGCTGACCATAATGGACAGACAGGAGAGAAAGCTGCAGCATAACGGACCATAAAGGGCAGGAAGTAGGGATCAGGGCATTACAATGGAACAGACAAGCCAGGAGGGAGGGAATAGGGGTCTGCACATGGAAAACAGAGGGCAGGGGGCAAGGAGGCAGGGCAGGAGCAGCAAGCTGATCAATGGAGGTCAGGCAGGATGGGCACTAGAAGCAAGACACACCATGGAGAGCAACAGTGAGACTATAATGGCATACACACAGGCCATGGAGGGAAGGTGGGAGGGGGTCAGGGGCAGCTAGCTGACCACACAGGGAAGGTGGGAGGGGCCGTGACAGCACAGAAGACCATGCATGGCAAGCGGGAGGGTTAGTGGCAGCACAATGGCCATGATGGGCGAGAAGGAGGGGGCAGGTGCATGCAGAAAGGACCATGGAGGATAGAAGGGAGGGTAGGAGCTGGGCACAGACAAGAGAGTTCAGGGGAAGGGGCCTCACAACAGACCACACGTAGGGCAGGCAGGAAGAGCAGTTGCAGCACAACAGACCAGGGAGGGCAGAAGGGTGTGGCAGTAAAATGGACCATGGAGGACAGGAGGAAGGGGGTAGGAGCATGGAACGTGGACAGGCAGGCTGGAGGTGGTAGGGACAGGTTACAGTCATCTGACAATGCTAGGCAGGTGGGAGGGGAGTGGCAGCTCAACAGAACACTCAGAGTAGATAGGAGAGGGCAGGTCCATGGAACATGGTGGGCAAAAGGATGGAGCAGGGGCATGCACACAGACATCGGAGGGCAGGGGGAAGGAGAGTAGGGGCAGCAAGCTAAGCACAGAAGCTAAGCAGGAGGTCAATGATGGGGCATATAATTGGGTAATGGAGGGCAGGAGGAGTGGAGTGGGACATCATGCTAAATGGAGGGCAGTGGCAGCACATCAGACCATGCATGGACAGGAGGGAGAAGGCTAGTGCATGGATTCAGACAACAGAGGATAGGGAGGAGGTGGATGGGGCAGCAAGCTAACTGTTCAGAGAAGGCGGGAAGGCCAATGGCAGAACAACGGCCACACAGGGCTGTAATGAGGGAGCAGGGGCATGGACTTGGACAATGGATGGCAAGGAGGAGGGGAGGCAGGAGCAGCAAGCTTGGGTGGGGGCAGCACAATGCCAGGCCAGGCCCTGTTTCCAACCCCCCACCATCCATTGTGATAGGCATCTTACTTAACGTAAAAAAAAACCTAGAAATTCGCTGATAAAAATAAAGATTACAGGGACGTCATAGTTAGACTCAGATTTCACTCGTACAAAACCAATGAAATTCAGCAGTTATAGTTGCCTGAGCTAACTATAACTTACACCCCCGCAATGCACTGCTTATGACCTCAGACAGTACATCATTCATGACATGGTCAGTGACATCACTCATGACATCACTCATGACATCTCAAATGATCTGTGAATGGAATGGAACTATAATCGCTAGAACTTTATTTATAGATAGTGTGTGTATATTAATACCCCTTCTTTTCTTTAGTGTAAGAACCATTATAATACGCAACGTGCCCAGATCAATATGGCCAATAGCCTTTCACTTTAAAGTAATGTGTAGTCCATTGTTTATGTTGATGTTTGCAATCCTAAGTATGTTTATTATGAACAAGTCACGTTGACGAAGATACAGGTACGGCGGTCATGGGGCAAAATATGCTGAAATGACATTGTGTGCATATTAACACTTGTTTTCTTTTCTTTATTGTATCAATTCCTGAATTTTCACATCATGACCAGGCCAATATGGCTGCCAGCTTTTTGGATTAAAGGAATATGTATTTGTTAATGTTGGCAACTGGAGGCATTTGTACATTTAAATAAGGAAGCTACAATGACGTCTTGTATCGTTATCAAGGTTCGGACGAGCCAAAACGCGTGGATCGCATTTCGCATTTGAGATGTCATCAGTGATGTCATCAATGATGTCACTGATCATGTCATGAGTGATGTAATATGTGACGTCATCAGCAGTGCATTGCGGGGGCTTGAGTTATATATATATATATATATATAATACAAAAAGAGTTGCCACTAGGTGGGATGCACTCCCAGGTGGAAATTACGCCAAAGCAAGGGCACATGCCATGAACAAAGTCCTTCTCTGGTTTACCTGCCAGACGCGTTTCGGGCCAATGCCCTCTTCAGTGGCAGACCATGTGACGTGCCAGTGTGCGGCAACCACCAGTAATCCCTATAATAATAACGCTCAGGTGAATCACCTGAAGCAATGCTTCCTGGGACTGGTGGTTCAGTAAAACCCAAGTGGGTCACCGCCGGCACTCACAAAAAATGTCTTAAAAAGGATTGCCGATGTTCGCGCCGGCACCCCCGCATATAACAGGCACCTCCTGTTCCACAGTCAGCTGCCCCAATAAAGCAGCCGCAGACCCGCAAGTGTTTCGCGGTGGTGCAATCCCACGACCAGGCAGGCCGCTGTACAAAAATACAAAAGAGTTGCCACTAGGTGGGATGCACTCCCAGGTGGAAATTACGCCAAAGCAAGGGCACACGCCATGAACAAAGTCCTTCTCTGGTTTACCTGCCAGACACGTTTCGGGCCAATGCCCTCTTCAGTGGCAGACCATGTGATGTGCCGGCATGCGGCAACCACCAGTAATCCCCATAATAATAACGCTCAGGTGAATCACCTGAAGCAATGCTTCCTGGGACTGGTGGTTCAGTAAAACCTAAGTGGGTCACCGCCGGCACTCACAAAAAATGTCTTAAAAAGGATTGCCGATGTTCGCGCCGGCACCCCCGCATATAACAGGCACCTCCTGTTCCACAGTCAGCTGCCCCAATAAGCAGCCGCGGACCCGCAAGTGTTTCGCGGTGGTGCAATCCCGCGACCAGGCAGGCCGCTGTACAAAATACAAAAAGAGTTGCCACTAGGTGGGATGCACTCCCAGGTGGAAATTACGCCAAAGCAAGGGCACACGCCATGAACAAAGTCCTTCTCTGGTTTACCTGCCAGACGCGTTTCGGGCCAATGCCCTCTTCAGTGGCAGACCATGTGACGTGCCGGCATGCGGCAACCACCAGTAATCCCCATAATAATAACGCTCAGGTGAATCACCTGAAGCAATGCTTCCTGGGACTGGTGGTTCAGTAAAACCCAAGTGGGTCACCGCCGGCACTCACAAAAAATGTCTTAAAATATATATATATATATTCACTGAAAAAACCATAGGTTTTAGGGAAAGTTATAGTTAGTTGGACATTGCACTCGTACAAAACCCATGAAATTCCCCCGTTATAGTTAGTTCAGCTAACTATAACTCGCGCCCCCGCAATGCACTGCTGATGACGTCACATATTACATCACTCATGACATGGTCAGTGACATCACTGATGACATCACTGACATCATCCAGTGACTGTGTGTTTCTG
This sequence comes from Calotriton arnoldi, assembly GCA_963921515.1. NCBI lineage: Eukaryota > Metazoa > Chordata > Amphibia > Caudata > Salamandridae > Calotriton > Calotriton arnoldi. The sequence goes on along the minus strand of CAWUFW010022052.1, from coordinate 24,179 downwards.
TAAAGTTTAAATATGTTTAATATATATAGGGAAAGGCGTATTGAAGAATGAGTGGGTGTATAAGCGTCTGAATGGATGATTTAGTAGGTGCGTGACTGAGTCTATAAGTGAGTGATTAAATGTATCTTACTGGATGCATGGGTGAGTGACTAAACTGTGTGAATGTCTGTATCCGTCTGTCTGTTGTTGTGTAAGCAGCTGCATGGGTTTCTGACTAGCTAAATGAGTGTCTATATGGGTTATGGATTGGTTCTCTGAGTATCTATATGGGTGCCTCAGTGTTTGTGTGGGTGGGGTGTGTGTGACTCTGTGCATAGATGTGTGAGTGGGTGATTCACTGGGTGCATGGTTTCAACAGTGCGTCTGTGATGGACTGTATGGGTGGGTGAGTGTGTGTATGGGTGTGTTAGTGATTGAATGTATATCTCAGTGGTACATGTGTGAGTAACTACATATGTGAAAGGCAGTATATATGTGTGTTGGAGTATATAAATGGCTATAAGTGAGAGTGTGTGATTGTGAGAGTGGCTATATGGATGAGTGTGTGCTTGCATCAGTGATTGCATAGGAGCGTAAGAATGTGCTAGTATTTTTATGAATAAGTGAGCTGGTGTGTATAACTGTATAGGTGAGTAAATTGGAGTGTGATTAATTATTTGCATGACTGACTAGGTGTGTGAGTACCTCTATGGATGAGTTGCGTTGTGTGAGTGTTTATATAGGTGTATGAGTGCATATGATAGTCCTGTACTGAGTGACTGTAAGTATGAGTGACTGTACGGGTGAGTGAGTAGATGTGTGTGTGTAGACCTAAGAATCAGTGAGTGGGTATGTACTTATTGGTATTGGAGTGTGTATGGTTTTGAGAATGGCAGTCTGTAATTTAGAGTGGGTGTATCAAAAGTTATATTAGGGTGTGAGAAGATGCATTAAATTCTCACATGGATGATGTCATCAGTGATGTCATTTGAGATGTCATCAGTGATGTCATCAGTGATGTCACTGACCATGTCATGAGTGATGTAATATGTGACGTCATCAGCAGTGCATTGCGGGGGCGCGAGTTATAGTTAGCTGAACTAACTATAACGGGGGAATTTCACGGGTTTTGTACGAGTGCAATGTCCAACTAACTATAACTTTCCCTAAAACCTATGATTTTTTCAGTGAATTTCAAAGGTTTTTTAAATGCTAAACCCTAACTATAACAGGCCTGAAACCTATGGTTTTTTCAGTGAATTTCAAAGGTTTTTAAAATGCTAATTCCTAACTATAACAAGCCTGAAACCTATGGTTTTTTCAGTGAATTTCAAAGGTTATTTAAATGCTAATTCCTAACTATAACATTTCTGAAACCTATGGTTTTTTTCAGTGAATTTCAAAGGTTTTGTAAATGACAATTTTTAAATGTATTAATTGTTATATTTATTTTTTTTGATACTGATTTACTACATTTTTTTAAACTATTTATTTTTAGATATTTTATTTTTTAAATTACATTGTAATTACATTATACATTACATTACAAAATATACTTTCTCAGAATGAATTACTTTAGTTTAAATACTTTGCAAATAGGCAATAGACTTTTAAGTACAGTAGTTACAGTTGTTGCAATGGGCAACACAATTTCAAACACAATGCAACATTGAGCTCAATGTGAATTTCTAGCTAAATGCAATTAGTTACTTTATGGATTACTTTTCTAACCACAGGACTGGATCCTAGATTCAGTCCTGGGACATCTCCTGTAAACAGTTGAGTAAAAGCGTTTTGGTTACAGTAGTGATTTTTAAGGAATATTATTGTATTTTAAAAGTTGACACTTAGAAACTTTTTCACATAGAATCACCAATGTTATCCTATGGGAGGAAATTCACTTAGCAGGTAAGTAGTGTTATCGTTACTTTTTCTTACTCAGTGGTGGATCCTGGATCCAGCACTGGTGCATCTCCTGTAAACAGTTGAAAGAATGCGTTTAAGTCATACAGGCGATTTTTAAGGAATATTTGTAGTTTGTGAAAATCAACACTTTGAAACTTTTCTGCTGAAAACCAGACAATGGATTCCTACGGAAGGAAATATAAGTTACTGGTAAGTACGGTTAAAATTACTTTTCAGGATCAGTACTGGGCTGAAAGATGCAGCACTGAGGTCTCTCCTGATAACAGGTGAGTAAATCGGAATTCGTATTTTGGCTGATTTTAGAGGAATATTTGTATGTTTCAAAATCGACACAGAAACTTTTTCAGCAAAAAGCAGGCAATGATATCCTATGGAAGGAAATTCAAGTTACTGGTAAGTACGGTTAAAATTACTTTTCAGGATCAGTACTGGGCTGAAAGATGCAGCACTGAGGTCTCTCCTGATAACAGGTGAGTAAATCGGAATTCGTATTTCGGCTGATTTTAGAGGAATATTATAAAGTTCCAAAACTCCACACTTAGAAGAATTTCCAAGTGAAACCAGTCAATGATATCCTATGGAAGGAAATTCAAGTTACTGGTAAGTACGGTTAAAATTACTTTTCAGGATCAGTACTGGGCTGAAAGATGCAGGACTGAGGTCTCTCCTGATAACAGGTGAGTAAATCGGAATTCGTAGTTCGGCTGATTTTAGAGGAATATTTGCACAATGGTGAAGGGAGGGGCGGGGCCTGAGGTGACATCTGTGCAAACGCGCCCCGTGGTGCGTTTTAAGTTGGGGGATTAAGTCCCCTTGAATCATGAGGGTCCCTGGGTTCCAACTAGCCCACCCTGTACCTCCAGTATGCGCCAGGGAGCTGCGTTGCAGAGAGGTGTTCAGAGGCCACGCCCCTTTTTGCACCTCTCTGCCACGCAGCTCTGTGGCACTTTCTGGACGTACCTGGTGGGCTAGTTCGCCCCCAGGGACCCTCAGGATTGAAGGGGATTTCATTCCCCATCTTAAAATGCACCACGGGGCCTGTTTGCACACATGTCACCTGAAGCCCCGCCCTCCCTTCACCACTGTGCAAACGTGCCCTGTGGCGCGTTTTAAGTTGGGGGATTAAGTCCCCTTGAATACTGAGGGTCCCTGGAGTCCAACTAGCCCACCATGTACCTCCAAAAGCGCCACAGAGCTGCGTTGCAGAGAGGTGTAAAAAGGGCGTGGCCTCTGTACACCTCTCTGCAATGCAGCCCCCTGGCGCATACCGGAGGTTCCTGGTGGGCTAGTAGGCCCCCAGGGACCCCCAGTATTCAAGGGGAATTACTTCCCCTTCTTAAAACGCGCCAGGGGGCGCGTTTGCAGACTGCTGCAGGGAGGGGCGGGGCCTCGGCACGATGCCGGTCTTTTTGTTTTGTTTTTTTGTTGCTTTTTTCTGCCCAGGGGTCCTTGTGGGACCCCTGAGCAGACCTAGGGGGTCAGGGTGTTTCTACCCTGCCCCCTTTGTGCGTTTTGCGCACTTGTTTGTTGTGTTTTTTTTTTTAATCAGTGGGATCCGCGCACCCTAAGCGCATCCCGCCGATTTTGAAAAAAAAATGCTTTTTTCTGCCCAGGGGTCCTTGTGGGACCCCTGAGCAGACCTAGGGGTCAGGGTGTTTCTACCCTGCCCCCTTTGTGCGTTTTGTGCACTTGTTTCTTGTGCTTTTTTTTTTTAATCGGCGGGATCCGCGCACCCTAAGCGCATCCCGCCATTTAAAAAAAAAAATGCTTTTTCTGCCCAGGGGTCCTTGTGGGACCCCTGAGCAGACCTAGGGGTCAGGGTGTTTCTACCCTGCCCCCTTTTGCGCTTTGCGCACTTGTTTCTGTCCCTCGGTTCTACCGAGGGACAAAATGGCTGCCAACACTTCCTGATTTGGAGTGTTGACAGCCACTTGACAGCCAATTAGCATGCAGCTCGTGATCGGGACGGTGCGCGCAGGGTGCGCTCAGGATACGCGGACCCTACCCGCCCATAGATATATATGTGACTTTACTTTTGATTTTCTCAGGAACTACTGAACGGATTTACACCATTTAAGCAAAAGGCACGACACTGAACCAAGGGCTACATCTTTGCCAAATTTGGTGTAATTCCGTTCAGCAGTTCGGGCTGTAGCTGCGACTAAAGGTTCCTATGGAAAAATGAATGGGGAAAACGCGTTTTGGGACCCTCCTTTTTTCTCGGCCCCCGCTTGACGAATCAACCCGAGACTTTCAGGGTAGGAGCGGAGCGCCCCAACAAGTTGGAAGCTTTCACGAAGATTCGTCAACCGGCGCAAGAGTTATTTCAAATAGAATGTCGTTGATTTCCTATGGATAATAGGTCCTAACTATAACTATCTACTGGCGACCGCCAGTAGATAATATATATATATATATATATTCACTGAAAAAACCATAGGTTTCAGGCACGTTATAGTTAGAAATTAGCATTTAAAAAACCTTTGAAATTCACAGAAAAAACCATAGGTTTCAGACACGTTATAGTTAGAAATTAGCATTTAAAAAACCTTTGAAATTCACTGAAAAAACCATAGGTTTTAGGGACAGTTATAGTTAGTTGGACATTTCACTCGTACAAAACCCGTGAAATTCCCCGTTATAGTTAGTTCAGCTAACTATAACTCGCGCCCTCGCAATGCACTGCTGATGACGTCACATATTACATCACTCATGACATGGTCAGTGACATCACTGATGACATCACTGATGACATCTCAAATGACATCACTGATGACATCATCCAGTGACTGTGTGTTTCTGTAAAGTTTAAATATTTTTAATATATATAGGGAAAGGCGTATTGAAGAATGAGTGGGTGTATAAGTGTCTGTATGGATGATTTAGTAGGTGCGTGACTGACTCTATAAGTGAGTGATTTAATGTATCTTACTGAATGCATGGGTTAGTGACTAAACTGGGTGAATGTCTGTATCCGTCTGTCTGTTGCTGTGTAAGTGGCTGCATGTGTTTGTGAATAGCTACATGAGTGTGTATATGAGTTATTGAATGGTTGTCTGAGTATCTGTATGGGTGCCTGAGTGTTTGTGTGGGAGGGGTGTGTGCGACTCTGTGCATAGATGTGTGAGTGGGTGATTCACTGGGTGGATGGTTTCAAGAGTGCATCTGTGATAGACTGTATGGGTGGGTAAGTGTGTGTAAGAGTGTGTTAGTGAGTGAATGTATGTCCCAGTGGTACATGTGTGAGTAACTACATATGTGAAAGGCAGTATATATGTGTGTTGGAGTATATAAATAGCTATTAGCGAGAGTGAGTGATTGTGATAGTGGCTGTATGGATGAGTGTGTGCTTGTATCAGTGATTGTATAAGAGCGTAACAATGTGCTAGTATTTGTATGATTAAGTGAGCTGGTGTGTATATAACTGTATAGGTGAGTAAATGGCAGTGTGTTTAATTATTTGCATGACTGACTAGGTGTGTGAGTACCTCTATGGATGAGTGGCGGTGTTTGAGTGTCTATATAGGAGTAAGAGTGCATATGATAGTCCTGTACTGAGTGACCATAAGTATGAGTGACTGTACGGGTGAGTGAGTGGATGTGTGTGTGTAGACCTAAGAATCAGTGAGTGGGTATGTAGTTATTGGTGTTGGAGTGTCTATGGTTTTGCGAATGGCAGTCTGTAATTTAGAGTGGGTGTATCAAAGGTTATATTAGGGTGTGAGGAGGTGCATCAGATTATCACGTGATGATGTCATCAGTGATGTCATCAGTGATGTCATTTGAGATGTCATCAGTGATGTCATCAGTGATGTCACTGACCATGTCATGAGTGATGTAATATGTGACGTCATCAGCAGTGCATTGCGGGGCGCGAGTTATAGTTAGCTGAACTAACTATAACGGGGAATTTCACGGGTTTTGTACGAGTGAAATGTCCAACTAACTATAACTGTCCCTAAAACCTATGGTTTTTTCAGTGAATTTCAAAGGTTTTTTAAATGCTAATTTCTAACTATAACGTGTCTGAAACCTATGGTTTTTTCTGTGAATTTCAAAGGTTTTTTAAATGCTAATTTCTAACTATAACGTGCCTGAAACCTATGGTTTTTTCAGTGAATTTCAAAGGTTTTTTAAATGCTAATTTCTAACTATAACGCCCCTAAAACCTATGGTTTTTTCAGTGAATTTCAAAGGTTTTGTAAATGACAATTTTTAAATGTATTAATTGTTATATTTATTTTTTGATACTGATTTACTACATTTTTTAAAACTAATTATTTTTAGATATTTTATTTATTAAATTACATTGTAATTACATTATACATTACATTACAAAATATACTTTCTCTGAATGAATTACTTTAGTTTAAATAGTTTGCAAATAGGCAATAGAGTTTTAAGTACAGTAGTTACAGTTGTTGCAATGGGCAACACAATTTCAAACACAATGCAACATTGAGCTGAATGTGAATTTCTAGTTAAATGCAATTAGTTACTTTATGGATTACTTTTCTAACCACAGGACTGGATCCTAGATTCAGTCCTGGGACATCTCCTGTAAACAGTTGAGTAAAAGCGTTTTGGTTACAGTAGTGATTTTTAAGGAATATTATTGTATTTTAAAAGTTGACACTTAGAAACTTTTTCACATAGAATCACCAATGTTATCCTATGGGAGGAAATTCACTTAGCAGGTAAGTAGTGTTATCGTTACTTTTTCTTACTCAGTGTTGGATCCTGGATCCAGCACTGGTGCATCTCCTGTAAACAGTTGAAAGAATGCGTTTAAGTCATACAGGCGATTTTTAAGGAATATTTGTAATTTGTGAAAATCGACACTTTGAAACTTTTCTGCTGAAAACCAGACAATGGATTCCTATGGAAGGAAATATAAGTTACTGGTAAGTACGGTTAAAATTACTTTTCAGGGTCAGTGCTGGGCTAAAAGATGCAGCACTGGTTTCTCTCCTGATAACAGGTGAGTAAATCGGAATTCGTAGTTCGGTTGATTTTAGAGGAATATTATAAAGTTCCAAAACTCCACACTTAGAAGAATTTCCAAGTGAAACCAGTCAATGTTAGCCTATGGAAGGAAATTCAAGTTGCTGGTAAGTACGGTTAAAATTACTTTTCAGGAGCAGTACTGGGCTGAAAGATGCAGCACTGAGGTCTCTCCTGATAGCAGGTGAGTAAATCGGAATCCGTATTTCGGCTGATTTTAGAGGAATATTATAAAGTTCCAAAACTGCACACTTAGAAGAATTTCCAAGTGAAACCAGTCAATGTTAGCCTATGGAAGGAAATTCAAGTTACTGGTAAGTACGGTTAGAATTACTTTTCAGGACCAGTACTGGGCTGAAAGATGCAGCACTGAGGTCTCTCCTGATAACAGGTGAGTAAATCGGAATCCGTATTTCGGCTGATTTTAGAGGAATATTATAAAGTTCCAAAACTGCACACTTAGAAGAATTTCCAAGTGAAACCAGTCAATGTTAGCCTATGGAAGTAAATTCAAGTTACTGGTAAGTATGGTTAGAATTACTTTTCAGGACCAGTACTGGGCTGAAAGATGCAGCACTGAGGTCTCTCCGGATAACAGGTGAGTAAATCGGAATCCGTATTTTGGCTGATTTTAGAGGAATATTATAAAGTTCCAAAACTGCACACTTAGAAGAATTTCCAATTGAAACCAGTCAATGTTAGCCTATGGAAGGAAATTCAAGTTACTGGTAAGTACGGTTAGAATTACTTTTCAGGACCAGTACTGGGCTGAAAGATGCAGCACTGAGGTCTCTCCTGATAACAGGTGAGTAAATCGGAATCCGTATTTCGGCTGATTTTAGAGGAATATTATAAAGTTCCAAAACTGCACACTTAGAAGAATTTCCAAGTGAAACCAGTCAATGTTAGCCTATGGAAGGAAATTCAAGTTACTGGTAAGTACGGTTAGAATTACTTTTCAGGACCAGTACTGGGCTGAAAGATGCAGCACTGAGGTCTCTCCTGATAACAGGTGAGTAAATCGGAATTCGTATTTCGGCTGATTTTAGAGGAATATTATAAAGTTTCAAAAATCGACACTTAGAAGAATTTCCAAGTGAAACCAGTCAATGATATCCTATGGAAGGAAATTCAAGTTACTGGTAAGTACGGTTAAAATTACTTTTCAGGATCAGTACTGGGCTGAAAGATGCAGCACTGAGGTCTCTCCTGATAACAGGTGAGTAAATCGGAATTCGTAGTTCGGCTGATTTTAGAGGAATATTTGTATGTTTCAAAAATCGACACAGAAACTTTTTCAGCAAAAAGCAGGCAATGATATCCTATGGAAGGAAATTCAAGTTACTGGTAAGTACGGTTAAAATTACTTTTCAGGATCAGTGCTGGGCTAAAAGATGCAGCACTGGGTTCTCTCCTGATAACAGGTGAGTAAATCGGAATTCGTAGTTCGGCTGATTTTAGAGGAATATTTGCACAATGGTGAAGGGAGGGGGCGGGTGATTAAGTCCCCTTGAATCATGAGGGTCCCTGGGGGCCAACTAGCCCACCAGGAACCTCCAGTATGCGCCAGGGGGCTGCGTTGCAGAGACGTGTACAGAGGCCACACCCCTTTTTACACCTCTCTGCAACGCAGCTCTGTGGTGTTTTCTGGACGTACCTGTTGGGCTAGTTGGCCCCCAGGGACCCTCAGGATTGAAGGGGATTTAATTCCCCATCTTAAAACATGCCACGGGGCCTGTTTGCACACATGTCACCTGAAGCCCCGCCCCCTCCCTTCACCACTGTGCAAACGCGCCCCGTCGCGCGTTTTAAGTTGGGGGATTAAGTCCCCTTGAATCCTGAGGGTCCCTGGAGTCCAACTAGCCCACCATGTACTTCCAAAAGCACCACAGAGCTGCGTTGCAGAGAGGTGTAAAAAGGGCGTGGCCTCTGTACACCTCTCTGCAACGCAGCCCCTGGCGCATACTGGAGGTTCCTGGTGGGCTAGTTTGCCCCCAGGGACCGCCAGTATTCAAGGGGAATTACTTCCCTTCTCAAAACGCGCCAGGGGGCGCGTTTGCAGACTGCTGCAGGGAGGGGGCGGGCCTCCGGCACGATGCCGGTCTTTTTTGATTGGGAGGGGGCTGCGTGGCCCCCTTCCCTTGGCCACTTTTGGCCCCGGGGACCCCATCCCCCGGGGCCTGAGCATTTTATTTTAAATTAAAAAGAAAAACGGGAAGGGGGCCGCGTGGCCCCCTTCCCTGGGCCTGTATTGGCCCCGGGACCCCATCCCCGGGCATGCCCTCAATTTTTATTTTTTTTAATTTGGAGGGGGGCTGCGTGGCCCCCCTCTTCAGGCCATTTAAGGCCCCGGGGACCCCATCCCCCGGGGCCAGTAGATAGTTATAGTTAGGACCTATTTTCCATAGGAAATCCGCGACATTCTATTTGAAATAACTCTTGCGTCGATTGACGAATCTTCGCGAAATTTTCAAACTTTATGGCCCGCTCCGGTCCGCTCCTACCCTGAAAGTCTCAGGGTGATTCGTCAAGCGGGGGCCGAGAAAAAAGGGGGTCCCAAAACGTGTTTTCCCCATTCATTTTCCCATAGGAAACTTTAGACACGGTTACAGCCCGAACTGCTGAACGGAATTACACCAAATTTGGCAAAGAGGTAGTTCTTGGTTCAGAAAGAACCCTTTTGTTAAATGGTGTAAATCCGCTCAGTAGTTGCGGAGAAATTAAAAAATAAGAGTCAAAAATCAATTTCCCATAGGAAACTTTATGCAAGGCTACAGCCCGAACTGCTGAACGGAATTACACCAAATTTGGCAAAAGGTAGTTCTTGGTTCAAAAAGAACCCTTTTGTTAAATGGTGTAAATCCGTTCAGTAGTTGCTGAGAAAATCAAAAGTAAAAACACATATATATCTGGGCGGAGCCTAACCACACATGTCATCGTGAGATCTGATTGGCTGTCAGCACTTCATCCTGGAATTGCTGGCAGCCATCTTGGGACCAATATAAATGATAGTACCCTTTGAAATGCATTGTAGTGAATCGAAGATTTTGAGGGTTACCAAAAGGAGAACTATAAAGGGTGATAACAGACTTTAGTTACATTAGAATTCATTTGTTGATGGTACCATACTAATTTCAGGAATTGTGGTGTGTTCTAAGGTGATTTTACCCTGTGAAAAACCTTCTGCTGGGATATCATGAATCATGTTTGAGAGAAAACTATTTTCACATGCTTGTCCCATACAGTTTTGGAAGGTGCCCCAGAAGCTAAAATGAGAGCATATTTTCTGTAAATTCACATTATCTTTCTCAGTCATGTGAGAATGAAGTCTGACATTCTCAGTAAAACATGTACATCCAACAAGGGCAGAGACTGTCAGTTGATTCCTTTGTGTTCTACTGCAGCTTCCCAGAGTGTTCTAAAGAACAACTAGAGTGCTAACAGCCTTACTTATGACAAAAGTATGGCACACCTGAAGCCATCTTGATTGGAATAAACTGGTAACACTTAAAACATTTAATTTAAAAAGGAACAAAATGAGGGGGTTCATTTTGCCATAGAAATTATGGTTAGTGCTGCAAAAAGAAAATTTAGTGCATGTTTTAAGTGAGATCTCAAATCCTCTTCTATTTCATTAGAAAATTCTGACATGCAGACTGAAACAATCACTTTCAATACCAGCAGTAGACTTCCAGTTAACTCCTTGGTGAGCAGTAGCTTTACTACAGTGATCTAATGAACAACTAGAGTAATAACATTCTGAATTTATGGCAAATGTGTGACACATCTGAATGCCTTCTTGATGGAATCAAAGTAAAAACTGAAAGCATTTCCTACTGAGGAGACTGCAGTAAATGAGGAAATTAGGAAACTTCATAACAAAGAAGTCTTCCAAGATGGCCACCAGTGAAAAAAGAGCCCAAATGTAGCAAAATATTACCGAGATGTAGCCCACATATAGCCCAATGACAAAAGTGTGCAAAACACTTTTTATTTTTAGTTTTTTTGCAGTTTTATGTAGTGCAGACTGGTCAGGTATTGGAGCGTTGCATCTTAAAACATGACCCCCTACACTACAAAAACACCACTGCACTACCCTAAACCCTAAAACACTACCCCAGCACGACCCCCTATACTACACAAGCACCACTGCACTATGCTAAACCCTAAAACACTACCCCAGCATGACCCCCTACACTACACAAACACCACTGCACTACCCTAAACCCTAAAACACTACCCCAACACCACTGCACTAACCTAAATCCTAAAACACTACCCCCAGCATGACCCCCTACACTACCCAAACACCACTGCACTACCCTAAAACATGACCCCCTACACTACACAAACACCACTGCACTACCCTAAACCCTAAAACACTACCCCCAGCACGACCCCCTACACTACACAAGCACCACTGCACTACCCTAAACCCTAAAACACTACCCCAGCACGACCCCCAACACTACACAAGCACCACTGCACTACCCTAAACCCTAAAACACTACCCCCAGCACGACCCCCTACACTACACAAACACCACTGCACTACCTTAAACCCTAAAACACTACCCCCAGCACGACCCCCTACACTACCCAAACACCACTGCACTAACCTAAATCCTAAAACACTACCCCCAGCACGACCCCCTACACTACCCAAACACCACTGCACTACCCTAAAACACTGACCCCCTACACTACACAAACACCACTGCACTACCCTAAACTCTAAAACACTACCCCCAGCACGACCCCCTACACTACACAAGCACCACTGCACTACCCTAAACCCTAAAACACTACCCCCAGCCCGACCCCCTACACTGCCCGAACACCACTGCACTGCCCTAAACCCTGAAACACCAGCCCCTGCACGACCCCCTACACTGCCTGAACACCACTGCACTGCCCTAAACCCTGAAACACATACCCTAGCACGACCCACTACACTGCCCGAACACCACTGCACTGCCCTAAACCCTGAAACACCACACCCTTCACGACCCCCTACACTGCCTGCACACCACTGCACTGCCCTAAACCCTGAAACACCACCCCCAGCATGACCCCTACACTGCCCGAACACCACTGCACTGCCCTAAACCCTGAAACACTACCCCCAGCAAGACCTCCTACACTGCCTGAACACCACTGCACTGCCCTAAACCCTGAAACATCACCCCCAGCAAGACCCCCTACACTGCCCGAACACCACTGCCCTAAACCCTGAAACACCACCCCCAGCACGACCCCCTACACTGCCCGAACACCACTGCACTGCCCTAAACCCTGAAACACCACCCCCAGCACGACCCCCTACACTGCCCGAACACCACTGCACTGCCCTAAACCCTGAAACACCACACCCTGCACGACCCCCTACACTGCCCGAACACTACTGCACTGCCCTAAACCCTGAAACACCATCCCCAGCACGACCCCCTACACTGCACGAACACCACTGCACTGCCCTAAACCCTGAAACACTACCCCCAGCAAGACCCCCTACACTGCCCGAACACCACTGCACTGCCCTAAACCCTGAAACACCACCCCCAGCAAGACCCCCTACACTGCCCGAACACCACTGCCCTAAACCCTGAAACACCACCCCCAGCAAGACCCCCTACACTGCCCGAACACCACTGCACTGCCCTAAACCCTGAAACACCAGCCCCAGCACGACCCCTACACTGCCCGAACACCACTGCACTGCCCTAAACCCTGAAACACCATCCCCTGCACGACCCCCTACACTGCCCGAACACCACTGCACTGCCCTAAACCCTGAAACACCACCCCCAGCACGACCCCCTACACTGCCCGAACACCACTGCACTGCCCTAAACCCTGAAACACCACCCCCAGCACGACCCCCTACACTGCCCGAACACCACTGCACTGCCCTAAACCCCGAAACACTACCCCCAGCAAGACCCCCTACACTGCCCGAACACCACTGCCCTAAACCCTGAAACACCACCCCCAGCATGACCCCCTACACTGCCCGAACACCACTGCACTGCCCTAAACCCTGAAACACCACCCCCAGCACGACCCCCTACACTGCCCGAACACCACTGCACTGCCCTAAACCCTGAAACACCACCCCCAGCACGACCCCCTACACTGCCCGAACACCACTGCACTGCCCTAAACCATGAAACACCAGCCCCAGCACGACCCCCTACACTGCCCAAACACCACTGCACTGCCCTAAACCCTGAAACACCACCCCCAGCACGACCCCCTACACTGCCCGAACACCACTGCACTGCCCTAAACCCTGAAACACCAGCCCCAGCACAACCCCGTACACTGCCCGAACACCACTGCACTGCCCTAAACCCTGAAACACCAGCCCCAGCACGACCGCCTACACTGCCCGAAACCACTGCACTGCCCTAAACCCTGAAACACCAGCCCCAGCACGACCCCCTACACTGCCCGAACACCACTGCACTACCCTAAACCCTCAAACACCAGCCCCAGCACGACCCCCTACACTGCCCGAACACCACTGCACTGCCCTAAACCCTGAAACACCAGCCCCAGCAAGACCCCCTACACTGCCCGAACACCACTGCACTGCCCTAAACCCTGAAACACCACCCCCAGCAAGACCCCCTACACTGCCCGAACACCACTGCACTAAAGCCTGAAACACCACCCCCAGCAAGACCACCTACACTGGCCGAACACCATTGCACTGCCCTAAACCCTGAAACACCACCCCCTGCACGACCCCCTACACTGCCCAAACACCACTGCACTGCCCTAAACCCTGAAACACCACCCCCTGCACGACCCCCTACACTGCCCAACGAACACCACTGCACTGCCCTAAACCCTGAAACACCACCCCTCAGCACGACACCCTACACTGCCCGAACACCACTGCACTGCCCTAAACCCTGAAACACCACCCCCAGCATGACCTCCTACACTGCCAGAACACCACTGCACTGCCCTAAACCCTGAAACACCACCCCCTGCACGACCTCCTACACTGCCGGAACACCACTGCACTGCCCTAAACCCTGAAACATCAACCCCAGCAAGACCCCCTACACTGCCTGAACACCACTGCCCTAAACCCTGAAACACCACCCCCTACACTGCACGAACACCACTGCACTGCCCTAAACCCTGAAACACCACCTCCAGCAAAACCCCCTACACTGCCTGAACACCATTGCTCTGCCCTAAATCCTGAAACACTAGCCCCAGCATGACCCCCTACACTGCCCAAACACCACTGCACTGCCCTAAACCCTGAAACACCACCCCCAGCACGACCCCCTACACTGCCCGAACACCACTGCACTGCCCTAAACCCTGAAACACCAGCCCCAGCAAGACCCCCTACACTGCCCGAACACCACTGCACTGCCCTAAACCCTGAAACACCAGCCCCAGCATGACCCCCTACACTGCCCGAACACCACTGCACTGCCCTAAACCCTGAAACACCAGCCCCAGCACGACCACCTACACTGCCCGAACACCACTGCACTGCCCTAAACCCTGAAACACCAGCCCCAGCATGACCCCCTACACTGCCCGAACACCACTGCACTGCCCTAAACCCTGAAACACCAGCCCCAGCACGACCCCCTACACTGCCCGAACACCACTATACTGCCCTAAACCCTGAAACACCAGCCCCAGCACGACCCCCTACACTGCCCGAACACCACTGCACTGCCCTAAACCCTGAAACACCACCCCCTGCATGACCCCCTACACTGCCCGAACACCACTGCACTGCCCTAAACCCTGAAACACCACCCCCTGCAGCACCCCCTACACTGCCCGAACACCACTGCACTGCCCTAAACCCTGAAACACCACCCCCTGCACCGACCCCTACACTGCCCGAACACCACTGCACTGCCCTAAACCCTGAAACACCACCCCCAGCACGACCCCCTTTACTGCTCGAACACCACTGCACTGCCCCAAACCCTGAAACACCACCCCCAGCATGACCCCCTACACTGCCCGAACACCACTCCCCTAAACCCTGAAACACCACCCCCAGCACGACCCCCTACACTGCCCGAACACCACTGCACTGCCCTAAACCCTAAAACACCACCCCCAGCATTACCCCCTACACTGCCCAAACACCACTGCACTGCCCTAAACCCTAAAATACTACCCCCAGCACAACCCCCTACACTACCCGAACACGACTGCACTGCCCTAAACCCTCAAACACTACCCCCAGCACGACCCCCTACACTACCCGAACACCACTGCACTGCCCTAAACCCTAAAACACTCCCCCAGCACGACCCCCTACACTACCCGAACACCACTGCACTGTCCTAAACCCTAAAACACTCCCCCAGCACGACCCCCTACACTACCCAAACACCACTGCACTGCCCTAAACCCTAAAACACTACCCCCGCATGACCCCCTACACTACCCAAACACCAATGCACTACCCTAATCCCTAAAACACTACCCCCGCATGACCCCCTACACTACCCTAAACCCTAAAACACTACCCCCGCATGACTCCCTACACTACCCAAAGACCACTGCACTACCCTAAACCCTAAAACATGACCTCCTACACTACACAAACACCACTGCACTACCCTAAACCCTAAAACACTACCCCCTACACTACACAAACACCACTGCACTACCCTAAACCCTAAAACACTACCCCCAGCAGTACCCCTACACTACCCAAACACCACTGCACTAACCTAAACCCTAAAACACTACCCCCAGCAGTACCCCCTACACTACCCAAACACCACTGCACTACCCTAAATCACTACCCCCAGCACGACCCCCTACACTACCCAAACACCACTGCACTACCCTAAACCCTAAAACACTACCCCCAGCACGACCCCCTACACTACCCAAACACCACTGCACTACCCTAAACCCTAAAACACTCCCCCAGCACGACTCCCTACACTACCCAAACACCACTGCACTACCCTAAACCCTAAATCTACCCCCAGCATGACCCCCTACACTACACAAACACCACTGCACTACCCTAAACCCTAAAACACTACCCCCAGCACGACCCTCTTCACTACCTAAACACAACTGCACAATTTGTTACAGGCGTTGCAACGCAGGCCTGTGGTGCTTACTGGAAGTACCTAGTGGGCTAGTTGGGCCCCAGGGACCCTCAGGATTCAAGGTGACCTAATCCCCCAACTTAAAACGCACCACGGGGCGCGTTTGCACAGTGGTGAAGGGAGGGGGCGGGGCCTCAGGTGACATGTGCGCAAACACGCCCTGTGGTGCGTTTTAAGTTGGGGAATTAATTCCCTTTGAATCCTGAGGGACCCTGGGGCCAACTAGCCCACCAGGTACCTTCAGTAAGCACAACAGAGTTGCGTTGCAGAGAGGTGAAAAAAGGTGCGTGGCCTCGGAACGCCTCTCTGCAACTCAGCTCTGTGGTCCTAACTGTAGGTACCTGGGGGCTAGTTGGGCCCCAGGGACCCTCAGAATTCAAGGGGACTTAATCCCGCAACTTAAAACGCGCCACGGGGTGCGTTTGCACACATGTCACCTCAGGCCCCCCTCCCTTCACCACTGTGCAAACGCGCCCTGTAGCGCGTTTTAAGAGGTAGTTTTAATCCCCTGCCCTATTATGTACTAGGGACTTGCAGAGGAGGTCATGCTAATCACAGGGGTACCCCAACGCATAGTGTTCCCTAGTGTATGTAGGTGTTTTCACTGTATTCTAAGTGTCTTTTAGCATAGCACTGGCTCTGGTTAGTCAGAGTCAGTTACCACCAGTACCCGTCTGAAAAAGTTGTGGGCACAGGATGATTTTGCAAGCAAGGCCTCTTTCTGCTCCTCTGTTGGTTCTTTCTGCACATCTTTTGCTTCTTTCTGTGCGTTTTTTCTTCTTTCTTCACATGTCCTACCTCTGTAGGCATAGTTAGAAACTAGCATTTAAAAAAACCTTTGAAATTCACTTAAAAAATCATAGGTTTCAGGCACGTTATAGTTAGAAATTAGCATTTAAAAACCTTTGAAATTCACTGATAAAACCATAGGTTTCAGACACGTTATAGTTAGAAATTAGCATTTAAAAAACCTTTGAAATTCACTGAAAAAACCATAGGTTTTAGGGACAGTTATAGTTAGTTGGACATTTCACTCGTACAAAACCATAGAAATTCCCCGTTATAGTTAGTTCAGCTAACTATAACTCGCGCCCCGCAATGCACTGCTGATGACGTCACATATTACATCACTCATGACATGGTCAGTGACATCACTGATGACATCACTGATGACATCTCAAATGACATCACTGATGACATCATCCATGTGATAATTTCATGCATCTTCTCACACCCTAATATAACTTTTGATACACCCACTCTAAATTACAGACTGCCATTCTCAAAACCATAGACACTCCAACACCAAAAACTACATACCCACTCACTGATTCTTAGGTCTACACACACATCCACTCACTCACCCGTACAGTCACTCATACTTAGTCACTCAGTAAAGGACTATCATATGCACTCATACACCTATATAAACACTCACACACCGCCACTCATCCATAGAGGTACTCACACACCTAGTCAGTCATGCAAAAACTTAATCACACACCCATTTACTCACCTATACAGTTATACACACACCAGCTCACTTACTCATACAAATACTAGCACATTCTTACGCTCTTATACAATCACTGATACAAGTACACACTCATCCATACAGCCACTCTCACAATCACACACTCTCACTTATAGCCATTTATATACTCCAACACACATATATACTGCCTTTCACATATGTAGTTACTCACACATGTACCACTGAGATATACATTCAATCACTAACACACCCATACACACACTCACCCACCCATACAGTCCATCACAGATGCACTCTTGAAACCATGCACCCAGTGAATCACCAACTCACACATCTATGCACAGAGTCACACACACCCCACCCACACAAACACTCAGGCACCCATACAGATACTCAGACAATCAATCAATAACCCATGTAGACACTCATGTAGCTATTCAGAAAGCCCATGCAGCCGCTTACAAACCAACAGACAGACGGATACAGACATTCACACAGTTTAGTCACTAACCCATGCATTCAGTAAGATACATTTAATCACTCACTTGTAGAGTCAGTCACTCACGTACTAAATCATCCATTCAGACACTTATACACCCACTCATTCTTCAATACACCTTTCCCTATATATATTAAACATATTTAAACTTTACAGAAACACACAGTCACTGGATGATGTCATCAGTGATGTCATCAGTGATGTCATCAGTGATGTCATTTGAGATGTCATCAGTGATGTCACTGACCATGTCATGAGTGATGTAATATGTGACGTCATCAGCAGTGCATTGCGGGGCGCGAGTTATAGTTAGCTGAACTAACTATAACGGGGGAATTTCTATGGTTTTGTACGAGTGAAATGTCCAACTAACTATAACTGTCCCTAAAACCTATGGTTTTTTCAGTGAATATATATATATATATATATATATCTACTGGCGGTCGCCAGTAGATAGTTATAGTTAGGACCTATTTTCCATAGGAAATCCGCAACATTCTATTTGAAATAACGTTGGCGCCGGTTGACGAATCTTCGCGAAAGTTTCCAACTTGTTGGGGCGCTCCGGTCTGCTCCTATCCTGAAAGTCTCGGGGTGATTCATCAAGCGGGGGCCGAGAAAAAAGGGGGGTCCCAAAACGTGTTTTCCCCATTCATTTTTCCATAGGAACCTTTCATCGCAGCTACAGCCCGAACTGCTGAACGGAATTACACCAAATTTGGCAAAGAGGCAGCCCTTGGTTCAGTGTCGTGCCTTTTGCTTAAATGGTGTAAATCCGTTCTGTAGTTCCTGAGAAAATCAAAAGTAAAATCACATATATATCTGGGCGGAGCCTAACCACACATGTCATCGTGAGATCTGATTGGCTGTCAGCACTTCATCCTGGAATTGCTGGCAGCCATCTTGGGACCAATATACATGATAGTACCCCATTGAAATGCATTGTAGTGAATCAAAGATTTTGAGGGTTACCAAAAGGAGAACTATAAAGGGTGATAACAGACTTTAGTTACATTAGAATTCATTTGTTGATGGTACCATACTAATTTCAGGAATTGTGGTGTGTTCTAAGGTGATTTTACCCTGTGAAAAACCTTCTGCTGGGATATCATGAATCATGTTTGAGAGAAAACTATTTTCACATGCTTGTCCCATAGAGTTTTGGAAGGTGCTCCAGAAGCTAAAATGAGAGCATATTTTCTGTAAATTCACATTATCTTTCTCAGTCATGTGAGAATGAAGTCTGACATTCTCAGTAAAACATGTACATCCAACAAGGGCAGAGACTGTCAGTTGATTCCTTTGTGTTCTACTGCAGCTTCCCAGAGTGTTCTAAAGAACAACTAGAGTGCTAACAGCCTTACTTATGACAAAAGTATGGCACACCTGAAGCCATCTTGATTGGAATAAACTGGTAACACTTAAAACATTTAATTTAAAAAGGAACAAAATGATGGGGTTCATTTTGTCATAGAAATTATGGTTAGTGCTGTAGAAAGAAAAATTAGGACATGTTTCAAGTGTGATCTCAAATATCTTCCTGTTATATTTCAACAGGAGCAGCCTGTCAGTTGATGCCTTTGTGTTCTACTGCAGCTTCCCAGAGTGTTCTAAAGAACAACTAGAGCGCTAACAGCCTTACCTATGACAAAAGTATGGCACACCTGAAGCCATCTTGATTGGAATAAACCGGTAACACTTAAAACATTTAATATAAAAAGGAACAAAATGAGGGGGTTCTTTTTGAAATAGAAATTATGGTTAGTGCTGCAGAAAGAAAAATTAGGGCATGTTTTAAGTGAGATCTCAAATCCTCTTCTATTTCATTAGAAAATTCTGACATGCAGACTGAAACAATCACTTTCAATACCAGCAGCAGACTTCCAGTTAACTCCCTGGTGAGCAGTAGCTTTACTACAGTGATCTAATGAGCAACTAGAGTGCTAACATTCTGAATTTATGGCAAATGTGAGACACATCTGAATGCCTTCTTGATGGAATCAAAGTAAAAACTGAAAGCATTTCCTGCTGAGGAGTCTGCAGTAAATGAGGAAATTAGGAAACTTCATAACAAAGAAGTCTTCCAAGATGGCCACCAGTGAAAAAAGAGCCCAAATGTAGCACAAATATTACCCAGATGTAGCCCACATATAGCCCAATGACAAAAGTGTGCACAACACTTTTTATTTTTAGTTTTTTTGTAGTTTTATGTAGTGCAAACTGGTCAGGTATTGGAGCGTTGCATCTTAAAACATGACCCCCTACACTACAAAAATACCACTGCACTACCCTAAACCCTAAAACACTACCCCCAGCATGACCCCCTACACTACACAAGCACCACTGCACTATCCTAAACCCTAAAACACTACCCCCAGCACGACCCCCTACACTACCCAAACACCACTGCACTACCCTAAAACATGACCCCCTACACTACACAAACACCACTGCACTACCCTAAACTCTAAAACACTACCCCCAGCACGACCCCCTACACTACACAAGCACCACTGCACTACCCTAAACCCTAAAACACTACCCCCAGCCCGACCCCCTACACTGCCCGAACACCACTGCACTGCCCTAAACCCTAAAACACCAGCCCCTGCACGACCCCCTACACTGCCCGAACACCACTGCACTGCCCTAAACCCTGAAACACATACCCCAGCACGACCCACTACACTGCCCGAACACCACTGCACTGCCCTAAACCCTGAAACACCACACCCTTCACGACCCCCTACACTGCCTGCACACCACTGCACTGCCCTAAACCCTGAAACACCACCCCCAGCATGACCCCTACACTGCCCGAACACCACTGCACTGCCCTAAACCCTGAAACACTACCCCCAGCAAGACCTCCTACACTGCCTGAACACCACTGCACTGCCCTAAACCCTGAAACATCACCCCCAGCAAGACCCCCTACACTGCCCGAACACCACTGCCCTAAACCCTGAAACACCACCCCCAGCACGACCCCCTACACTGCCCGAACACCACTGCACTGCCCTAAACCCTGAAACACCACCCCCAGCACGACCCCTACACTGCTCGAACACCACTGCACTGCCCTAAACCCTGAAACACCACACCCTGCACGACCCCCTACACTGCCCGAACACCACTGCACTGCCCTAAACCCTGAAACACCATCCCCAGCACGACCCCCTACACTGCACCGAACACCACTGCACTGCCCTAAACCCTGAAACACTACCCCCAGCAAGACCCCCTACACTGCCCGAACACCACTGCACTGCCCTAAACCCTGAAACACCACCCCCAGCAAGACCCCCTACACTGCCCGAACACCACTGCCCTAAACCCTGAAACACCACCCCCAGCAAGACCCCCTACACTGCCCGAACACCACTGCACTGCCCTAAACCCTGAAACACCAGCCCCAGCACGACCCCTACACTGCCCGAACACCACTGCACTGCCCTAAACCCTGAAACACCATCCCCTGCACGACCCCCTACACTGCCCGAACACCACTGCACTGCCCTAAACCCTGAAACACCACCCCCAGCACGACCCCCTACACTGCCCGAACACCACTGCACTGCCCTAAACCCTGAAACACCACCCCCAGCACGACCCCCTACACTGCCCGAACACCACTGCACTGCCCTAAACCCCGAAACACTACCCCCAGCAAGACCCCCTACACTGCCCGAACACCACTGCCCCTAAACCCTGAAACACCACCCCCAGCATGACCCCCTACACTGCCCGAACACCACTGCACTGCCCTAAACCCTGAAACACCACCCCCAGCACGACCCCCTACACTGCCCGAACACCACTGCACTGCCCTAAACCCTGAAACACCAGCCCCAGCACGACCCCTACACTGCCCGAACACCACTGCACTGACCTAAACCATGAAACACCAGCCCCAGCACGACCCCCTACACTGCCCAAACACCACTGCACTGCCCTAAACCCTGAAACACCACCCCCAGCACGACCCCCTACACTGCCCGAACACCACTGCACTGCCCTAAACCCTGAAACACCAGCCCCAGCACAACCCCCGTACACTGCCCGAACACCACTGCACTGCCCTAAACCCTGAAACACCAGCCCCAGCACGACCGCCTACACTGCCCGAACACCACTGCACTGCCCTAAACCCTGAAACACCAGCCCCAGCACGACCCCCTACACTGCCCGAACACCACTGCACTACCCTAAACCCTCAATCACCAGCCCCAGCACGACCCCCTACACTGCCCGAACACCACTGCACTGCCCTAAACCCTGAAACACCAGCCCCAGCAAGACCCCCTACACTGCCCGAACACCACTGCACTGCCCTAAACCCTGAAACACCACCCCCAGCAAGACCCCCTACATTGCCCGAACACCACTGCACTAAAGCCTGAAACACCACCCCCAGCAAGACCACCTACACTGGCCGAACACCATTGCACTGCCCTAAACCCTGAAACACTACCCCCTGCACGACCCCCTACACTGCCCAAACACCACTGCACTGCCCTAAACCCTGAAACACCACCCCCTGCATGACCCCCTACACTGCCCGAACGAACACCACTGCACTGCCCTAAACCCTGAATCACCACCCCTCAGCACGACACCCTACACTGCCCGAACACCACTGCACTGCCCTAAACCCTGAAACACCACCCCCAGCATGACCCCCTACACTGCCAGAACACCACTGCACTGCCCTAAGCCCTGAAACACCACCCCCTGCACGACCTCCTACACTGCCGGAACACCACTGCACTGCCCTAAACCCTGAAACATCAACCCCAGCAAGACCCCCTACACTGCCTGAACACCACTGCCCTAAACCCTGAAACACCACCCCCTACACTGCACGAACACCACTGCACTGCCTTAAACCCTGAAACACCACCTCCAGCAAAACCCCTACACTGCCTGAACACCATTGCTCTGCCCTAAATCCTGAAACACTAGCCCCAGCATGACCCCCTACACTGCCCAAACACCACTGCACTGCCCTAAACCCTGAAACACCACCCCCAGCACGACCCCCTACACTGCCCGAACACCACTGCACTGCCCTAAACCCTGAAACACCAGCCCCAGCAAGACCCCCTACACTGCCCGAACACCACTGCACTGCCCTAAACCCTGAAACACCAGCCCCAGCATGACCCCCTACACTGCCCGAACACCACTGCACTGCCCTAAACCCTGAAACACCAGCCCCAGCACGACCACCTACACTGCCCGAACACCACTGCACTGCCCTAAACCCTGAAACACCAGCCCCAGCATGACCCCCTACACTGCCCGAACACCACTGCACTGCCCTAAACCCTGAAACACCAGCCCCAGCACGACCCCCTACACTGCCCGAACACCACTATACTGCCCTAAACCCTGAAACACCAGCCCCAGCACGACCCCCTACACTGCCCGAACACCACTGCTCTGCCCTAAACCCTGAAACACCACCCCTGCATGACCCCCTACACTGCCCGAACACCACTGCACTGCCCTAAACCCTGAAACACCACCCCTGCAGCACCCCCTACACTGCCCGAACACCACTGCACTGCCCTAAACCCTGAAACACCACCCCTGCACCGCCCCCTACACTGCCCGAACACCACTGCACTGCCCTAAACCCTGAAACACCATCCCCAGCACGACCCCTTTACTGCTCGAACACCACTGCACTGCCCCAAACCCTGAAACACCACCCCCAGCATGACCCCCTACACTGCCCGAACACCACTCCCCTAAACCCTGAAACACTACCCCCAGCACGACCCCCTACACTGCCCGAACACCACTGCACTGTCCTAAACCCTAAAACACCACCCCCAGCATTACCCCCTACACTGCCCAAACACCACTGCACTGCCCTAAACCCTAAAATACTACCCCCAGCACAACCCCCTACACTACCCGAACACGACTGCACTGCCCTAAACCCTCAAACACTACCCCCAGCACGACCCCCTACACTACCCGAACACCACTGCACTGCCCTAAACCCTAAAACACTCCCCCAGCACGACCCCCTACACTACCCGAACACCACTGCACTGTCCTAAACCCTAAAACACTCCCCCAGCACGACCCCCTACACTACCCAAACACCACTGCACTGCCCTAAACCAGCAATACGTAAC